>PISX010003714.1:0-132794 GCA_004024625.1 Mellivora capensis
GTGGGGTAATGGACATTGGGGAGGGTATGTGCTATGGTTAGTGCTGTGAAGTGTGTAAACCTGGCGATTCACAGACATATACCCCTGGGGATAAAAAATATTTTATAAAAAAATAAAAATTAAAAAAAAAACAGCTATGGAAAAAAGTACAGAGATGCCTCAAAAAAATTAAAAATAGAATTAAAAATAGAATAAAAAAATTAAAAATAGAAATACCATATGATCAAATAATTCCACTACTGGGAATATACCCCCTCCCAAATATATAGAAGCACTAATCTGAAAATATATATGCATTCTTATATCTATTGCAGCATTGTTTACAATAGCCAAGATACGGAAGCAATCCAAGTGTCATTGACTGGTGAATGGATAAAGATGTGGTTTATATAAATACAATGGAATATTATTTAGCCTTGATAAAAGAATGAGATCTTGCCATTTGCAACTATATGGAAAGACCTAGAGGATATTATGCTAAGTGCAATGAATCAGAAAGAGAAGTAACACATGATTTCACTTATATATGAAATCTAAAACAAAAAAACGGAAACAGACCCATAAAGACAAAGAGCAAAGTGGTGGTTACCAGAGGGAAAGGAAGGGGAAATGGGCAAAATGGGTGAAGAGGAAAGA
The DNA here is from genome assembly GCA_004024625.1 of Mellivora capensis. NCBI lineage: Eukaryota > Metazoa > Chordata > Mammalia > Carnivora > Mustelidae > Mellivora > Mellivora capensis. The sequence continues at coordinate 637 of PISX010003714.1, forward strand.
GAGATAAAGGCTTCTAGTTATGGAATGTAAAAGTCATGGAAATGAAAGTTACGGCACAAGGAATATAGCCAGTGGTATTTTAACAGTGTTGTCTGGTAACAGATAGTAGCTACACATGCTGTGTGCACAGCATATCTTATGGAGCATACACCTGAAACATGGTGTGTCAACTGTACTTCAGTTCCAACCAAGGGAAAACAGCAGGTTGTTTCATACTGATAATCAAATAAATATGAAAGAAGTAGGATATCTGAAAAATTGGACAAAGCCTTTAGAAAGGAAGACCCACTGAAGAACAGTTATCAGGGACATCACACGACACAGGGTAGATTGGGCTAAGATGGGCCCCCTTCCCATTACACACTACAAAACTTCAAGACATGGGTGAAGATAGCTCTTTCAGCACTCCAGCAACCCCACGTTGTATTAGACCCAACTGTAGGCTCTAGGAGATAACTGCATTTCATGGAGTCAGTGATGGGGACAGTGATGCTAGAACCAGGACCCCTACAGAGAACCAGAAACCAGACCCAGGCATCCAGTCCATAAAATATAAACTAGACTGTCCCCATGGAAGGCAAAGTGTTCTAGAAACTTGGGGGAAAAAAGAAAGTCTCCAAAAAAATTTTTTTAAACCCAATCTTGCCCTACATGCAGGGGAAGTCAAGAGATAATACCATGTGAGTGATAATAAATTGTTATTTTCATCCATAGCTTCTGGAACAGCTTGTTATATGCTAGTAGAGTCAGTACCTGGAATTACAGGGATTCTCCCACGTGGCAGGAATTTCAAGCAAAGAAATTAACACAAGAAAGTTGATCTAGAAGTGATGAAACATGAATCACTGAAGTGATGTTTCAACTCACTGCAACTCAGACTTTGACAGCATGATAAAACCAAGTTAAAGATAAACTCGCAATCAAAACTTGCAAGTCACATAAGGAAATGAACAACCATGAGGCAGAAAGAGAGAGAGCATACAAAAATAATGGAAAACTTTACAACCTAAAAATGTTTGTAAACTCTGTGCTGTAAATTATTAAAGAAATTAAAAATAGAATAATGAGTATCTCAGCTATTTCTTGATTTCTGAACTATGTCTTCAGACATTCCTTCAAGTAATGTTGGTAGTAAACTCTGTTTTTCTTTCTCTGAAAATGAGGGTCACAACAGGGTATCAACTACAAAAAGCATGAGGGATTTTGGTGGGGAGGGTGATGGAAATATTTTATAACTCAGTTATTGTGGGGTTACAAAACTGTTTTGTTAAAACTCACCAAACTGTGCACCTAAAATGGAGAATCATACTATATGTAAATTATACCTCAGGGTCTGACATTTGAAAAAAAAAAAAAATTCAGTCTCTTCTCTTTCAAGGTCTCCACAGACAGAAAACAGAACAAAACAGGCATTTTCATTTAAAGAATAAGAATTTGTGCCAAGACTCACTAAGCAATAAACTCAAACAAATGAAGCAATAGAAAAGGGTAGATTCAAATCCTACTAAAGGTTCACAGATGTTTTATGTTAAGACTTACGTGAACACCAGTCCCCAAAAGCAGACATGGATGTGGCAGCCTCCCATGGGAAGCAACTTCTCTGGTGAGATCTGGTGTTAACACACAGCCTCAGCCATTTTTGAAAAACTTATATAACAGAAATATTCATGTTCACATATAACACTGAAAAAATATTAACTAAATTCTTAGTAAACAGGTTTATTGCTAAGAAGTCAGAATAAATCTGTTGACTCAGAAAATAAGGAAATCATTCAAATTCAGACTTGGCCAGAAATAAGTACTATGATCTGGAGGCCAAGGTCTCACTTTTCTACTCTTTAGAGTCATTGTTTGCAATAATAAAGATGATCCCTCAGGTCTACTCCTGCATTCACATTCTAAGAGTTTATGACAATCTGGACACGGACAAGGAGTGACTAAAACTTCAAAGTCAAAATACCAAATTGGAGAAAGTTTTGAGGCCCGTAAAACTTAACTGCCATGGTAGTTCAAGGTTGTATGGTTGTAGAATCATGCTTTCTGCAAAAATCTCCATGGGGGGAGTGGTATGTAAAAACTAATTTCTCACCAACACAAACAGAAGGAAAATGTGAATTACGATATTTGAAATTGAATACATGAAGTTGAAGAAGAATTAGCAAATTACAGCCTCACATACATCATGCCCCATTCCTTCAAAGTTCTATTTTCTCTTTGCAAGAGATGGTGTAAATAGTAGCCAACTCCAGCCATCTCAAGCAAAAACCTGCAGTCTATTAGAAAACCACCACCAGATCACATAGAATCCAATAGAAAGAAGTATAACCAAGCCTCAGAAGGTGCTTAAACATAACATCAGATATACTGAAAATTAATTGTGCCACTATCTGGAATCAGCACAGAGCCCACAAATTAAGCACTGAGTCCTCCATAAGACTACCGTCATTTCAATGCCAGCCAGACATCAGGGGTCCCCGGGCCACCTGCACTTCCGACTAGCTGACTCTAAATTCAGGGGTTCCCACAAACCCCTCAGGCTTGCTAATTTGTTAGACTGACCCACAGAACTCAGAAAAGTGCTATGCTTATTATTACGATTCTGTTATAAAGGACACGGATCAGGTCTAGTCAAATGAAGAGACACAAAGGCCAAGGTCTGGGGAGTTCCTAAACACAGAGCATCCATGCCCTTTTCCCATGGGATCAGAACATGTCAGCCTCCTGGTACATCGGTGTACTTATCTACCCAGGAAGCTCCACTGAGCTTCAGTGTGCAGAGTGTTTACTGGGGTTTCATTATATAGGCAGGATTGTTTAAATCATCAACCACATGACTGAACTCCATTTCTAGCCCTTCGTTTCTTCCTACAAGTCAGACTGCTCAAAGTCCCAACCTCCTAATCATATCGTTGGTCTTTCTGCTGACCAGCCCCCATCCTGAAGCTATTTTAGAGGCTAACCTTGAGACATCTTATTTGCATAAACTCAGGTGTGATCCAAGGCAAAGACACTTTATTACTTGGAAAATTTCATATAACATACATATAATTCATAAAACATACATATAACAAAGACGCTTTATTACTTGGAAAATTTCAAGAAGCTCTGTGTCCAGAACCTAGAACAGAGACCAAATTCTTGATCATACAACATAGCTCATCTCAGATTCTCTCTGTGCAGTCTTTTTGAATATTTTTTCTCAGCACATAGGTATTCCTGGCTTTCAGATTCTTGTTGATCACTGCTGTCCCAGCTATGGTGTTCCAATTTGATATGACCATTCCATTTCAACACTCAGTTCCAACTAACTCACTTATGTCCCTGAGTTACCATTTCAAGTCTTAGGAGAGAAAATCTAAATGCCAAACTTGAGTCAAGAGACCATTGGTCTAAAAAGCCATGATCAGAGGGACAAAGTCACATCGTGCTTCAAGATGGGCCTAACAATTCTCAGAAAACAGAACACAGACTTAGCAGTCATCAAACAATATATCTAAATGCAAGTACTACAATTATGAAAAGCATAAGTATGTAAATCAAGACCCTAGGAGATATGAACAGGGATATGCACAGAGAGAACTAGATGTAATCAGGCTCCAAGATCGTTGCCATCCCTCCTATAGTCCCTTTGTAAAATAAACACACAGATACTTCAGTTCAACTTTATCCAGGTAGGATGTCATTAAGATCGATATTCATGGGAGGCAAACCCAAGTTGGACATGTTCTTTTTGTGTGCGAATGACTCTATTTGATTTTAGGGAAGCATCATTAAAGAAAGCAGTTTATAGGGAATGGGAGAAAGAGAAAGTCCATTTGGGAGATCTTTCTGGAATCAAAATATGGAAAGGTAACAGAAGACTTAGCTAAAGCCTAACCAAAGAGTCCATGGTTGAGCTAAAGGAGAAAAAAGATAAAAGGTCTCTTAAGCTGCCTATGAGGAAAGCTAATTAGAACTAGATTAAGAAAAATGAGAATTTGTCATAATGATGACAAACTCATGAACTCCAAGTACAAAAATGCTGTCTGGCCTTCAGAAGGGGCTGAGACCCAATCTTAAAAGGCTTTATGCCTCCCCTCTGTATGTTTGCCTCTCTCTCTCTCTCTCTCTCTCTTTCTCTCTCTGGCATTCCCATTTTGCTATTTCTCAGGTCACACAACTGTGTATGAGGGTCACTTCACAACCCTGAGTTTACTTTCTGAAAAAGCTAGAGTCCCTTAGTTCCAGGTCTTTAGCTCCAAGAGACACTGTGTGGTTGGCCCTCTTGGGAGCAACCAGCAGTGGTACTGGGCAGGGATCACATAGTGCAAGCACGGCTGCGCAGACCCATCTTTGTGGGTCAAGGAGGTAGTTAAGGAGCCGTTTGTGAGTTGAGAATACGCCCCAGAAAGTAGCTCTGATACTGTTCCATTTATTTCATTTAGAGAAAAATAATACCTGCCTGAATAAATGACAATGTCTAAAAAGCATCTCCCCACACTACATGATAGTTTCTGCATTTAATACTTTTCTAAAGTATGTAAAGAGTGAGTGCTTAGAAAGGGAAGGAAGAGAGGGATGGAGGGACAGAGGAAGAGAGAGAGACAGAGAAAGAAGAAAGGAAGAAAGAAAGAAAAAAGAGAGGGAGGGAGGGAGGAGGAAAGGAAGGAAGAAAGAAAGAACAATTCACATTTGAATCTGGACAAATATTCTCTGGAATATAAGTAAGCCAAGGTGATTGGAATAGAATGTCAACAGATAAACTTCAGTGTGTGTAAGGGAAAGGTAATAAAATCAGGGCAAAGTAAATCCAAATGATCTAAATCCATTAGTTATAAGAAATCAAAGAAGCATAATCTTGGATGTACTGAAGAGAATTTCAAACAGATAAAGACCTGAGATATTCCCATGAGACCTAAAAGATGAAAGGAGACTTTTTATTTACTGAGTAACTTTTAGTCTTAAGTATTATTTACTCACTCGCTCATGCAACAGAAATATGCAAGGAAAGAAAGAGGGTAAGGGAAAATTGGTGAGAGGGAAAGGAGAGGAAGAAGAGAAGGAAGGGAATGAGAAAGACAGAGAGGGAGGAAGGGAAATCCCCCCAACCATGTCATACACACTTCAGGAGGCAGGGATTATCAATCTCATTCTTCAGATGAGGAAACTGGACTCAAGATCCCATAAACTACCCAAGACCACCAGTTAGTAAGTACAACCAGGATTCCAGGTCAGGTGTGTCTGAGTCCAAAGCCTATGTTCTCCCCACAACATGATTACCCTATATTTTCAAGATTTGCCATGAAATTCTTAGCAAAAACACTCGAGTATATAAAATAGCCTTGTAAAAGCCATGAGGTCCTGGGTTTTTTGTTAATACTACATAGAAGTCCAAAGATGAAATAATAATCCATTTGGAGCCAGAGTATGACACCAAAAAAAAAAATTTTTGTCTGCCCACCTACATGTGTACCCCCAAAATGCTGCCCTGTTTGCTTACTAGGGCCTGAAATTTCCAAGAGGAAAACTTTGGTGTCAAGTAAAATGAAAATATTTAAACCTAAAAGCAAAAAAGAAATAATGAAGGGGAAAAACAAGATACATCACATGACAGAAAAATTAAAAGTTACTTTTAGGCAAGTAATACCAAAAATAAGGTTAAATTGGAAATCATGTGTAACATTTATGACAGTTACTATTCTTAATAACTAAAGAGGCCATACAATAAGAAAACATTAAATGCCTCTATATAGCAAAAGGGCAGAGAACTTATGAAAAAATGTCCATTTTTGTTAGTAATTCTAGAATTTGTCTATCCAGCTGTAAGGTTTCTCCTTTTTTTAGTAACAATAACCAGGGTTTGTGGACAATATGCAGAAGTGTGCTTTCTTAATATTGCAAGTGAATGTATAAATGGTATGCATTTTCTGAAACAAGGTTAGTAAATAGCGTCAAAAATTTGAACATCTGTCTACCTTTTGACCCAACACTTGCACTTCTAGGGATGTATTCTAAGACAAAAATAAGATCTCAAAGACTATAAACAGTAATGTGTTTATACCCAAGTATCAGGGAAAACTGAAAACACCTGCCAGCCAAGAATAACAACTGCTTAAAGTTGATCCATCCATGTCATAACTGTTTGCAACCACCAGAAAGTACGTTCTAACAAATAGAAATGCTCTAGTTAAATGAAAAGGGTAAATTATGAGATTATGTTTACTTACATATACAATTTCAGATATGCAAGCATTATATATTATATAGAACATGTAATAGAAATAATTTAAAGTTCTCATCAGATACATACCAAAATATTAACAATAGCTCTTTCTGCATAGGGTTATGGGAGATTTTCACCTGGTACATATAGTTGTTGTTCTCTCTTTTTCACAGCTTCCATCATAAATTAAGTTGCATTATTTTTATAATCAGAAAACAATGTAAAATAAAAAATGCAAATTTTCCAAAGAGAAGGCATAATTTCTGCTCATCTAGTCTACGTGCAGAATGGACTCAAACAGGTTTTGATCCCACTGGAGGAGGTCACAAAGACAGCAGCTCATCCTGCGTGGCTGTAAGTAACTGTCCTCTCTATAAATTTGTGGAGCCTTTTTAAACATTCCTTCCCAGAGCATAACCGTACATTTCTAGTAAGAGCAATTCGCTTTTGATGATGAATTCCTACCAATAAAATTAAGACGTTATTCAGAATCTTCAAAGGCAATAATGCAAATAATAGAAACAGAATAAACATACAATAAAAAAGGATCAAATACAAGGTCATATCATTAATAATGAGGGATTACTGTTGAAAATGTCCAGGGTCTCATTGGAAGGACTTTATTTTCTGTAATAATAGCTTTGATTGGAGAATGCCAATGTCAAAGTGACTTAATTTTCCTCTGATAATGCTTTCATGACCGGGTGTAGATAGCTCTGAGAGCATTTACATGGTTGAGGAGCATGATTGGTAGAAGAGGGAACATATTATTTAAAATATTAAAAAACAAGGAACACCTGGGTGGCTCAGTCATTAAGTGTCTGCCTTCGGCTTAGGTCATGATCCCAGTATCCTTGGATCCAGCCCCTCATCTGGCTCCTTGCTCAGCAGGGAGCCTTCTTCTCCCTTTCCAGCTCCCCTGTGCTTTCCATCCTGCTCTTACTCTCTGTCCTAAATAATAAAAATCTTTTAAAAAATTAAAATATTCAAAAATGAAACAAAGCATACTATATGCAGATAATTAATTTTTAAAGGTACTGTATTTTTTATTTCATAGAGAGTATAAGTTGAATTAGGGGCTTTTAAAAAATTATTTTATTTTTTTCCACCATGGTAAGTATACTCTTTAATCTCCATCACCTATCTGACTCATCTCCCCACTCACCTCTCTGTTGGTGACTATGAGTTTGCCCTCTGTGAAACTGAGTTAGGTTTAAGCAAGTCTGGCCCCTCTCTTCCTGTTCTGCTCCCCTTCCCAAGTATTTCTGCCACCTTATGCCAAAGGGGCCAAAATACACCATTACTGAGTAATTTCCTGGGGTCCTGTAGGCATTTACCAAGAATCACTCATTACCTGAAAGCAAATATTCTATGAGCCAAATTCAGCTCAATCCTTGTTTAGCTGCAAGTAAGAAAGTGACCAAGACAAACATACCAGGTGAGGGGACTGTATAGGAAGGACATACATATGGGAAACCATACAGTGAGCAAAAGGCAAAGTGAAAGCATCATGGAAGCAAGCACGGCTAGGTATCATATACAGATAATGCATATAATCATCAAATTCCAGAGAAAAGTAACCGATGCCCTTTTAAAATCAAGGAAGCATCCCCTGGATCCCATTGTCTTAAGCACAGAAAGCAAACCGCTCACTCGCTGAAATGAGCCACTTCCTGTTCTCACCACAAGGCAGGGCTCTCCTTAGGATCTGCAAACTCGGACTGCATGTTTAGACCCGAAACAGTGGGAAGCTTCCAATAGAGAAACCCCATCTATAGACCATGCTCCCCCAGTCAATTCAGGTTTACATAGAACTTGCTGCCAACCAAAGCCTTTAGGCAACTATAGAGTTCTGTCCACTGAGGACACCTCGTTACTGATGTTGTGTCTATACAGGCAAAGTCACCTCTGCATTGCAGCAGCCACAGCCATCACTTTCTTTCCTCAAGCTGAGCTTTCTGCTAGGGAACTGAGCTCTCTGCCTCCCGCCTTTTTCTTTTTTTATTTCTTGGATCTCGCTATTTTATTTTTGTGTTATGACAAGTAAAGGGAAATGTCATGCAATAGCAGATAGGGAGATATGCCACCCAGATTATTCTTCAGGAAAAGACTGGCTGCCCAGCTGTGAAGACCGCAGTCATCAGAGGGCAGCTGTCAGCTCCTTCACAGTCTCGGCTACAAAGAGCCACCTCGCTCACGCCCATGCCCATGCCTATGCCCTTCCCGGAGCAGCAGACCTCCGGGGTCCGGAGTGGGTGGGTAGGAATATGGAGACCCAGCCCCTCAACCCAATGCCAAGCTTGCCCTGGAGCTTCGCTGGGCCACCAATGCATGTCACCTTTGCCCCCTGGTTAACACTGCTTTCAGCCCTCTCCATTTCAAGTTATTAATCCCTGATAAATATCTTGCATCCCAAACTACATGTCTGCATCTACTTCCAGAGAACATAGCCTGCAACAATGAGAAAATAAATTGCTCCAATCATCGGACAATGATAGGCTATTAAATAATTTGGAGTGCTTAGCTTTTGCTTTTATACACTTCTGTGCTTCAGATATTTTCACTGAATCCCCATTTAGTCATTTATTCAATAAATATTTGAGTGCCTGCCCTGAGCTGCGCACAGTGCTTGGTAAAGTAGACCTGAAAAATATCAGGACTGGATGTGAAGTACTCATCTTGGAAGCATGAAAACAAGAGCAAGGAGCCAAGGGATAGCAGAAGAGAGCCAGAAAGAGCCTTCGTGGAGCAGTCATGACTGTCCTGGAATGCCTAACCCTGACCTTCTCCTTATGTAAGGAAAGTAACCTCTACCTGGTGTTCTGTTATGTGCAGTGGAACATCAACACTCACATTCATCATCAACATCACAACATCAACACCGAGGGATTGATAGAATCCCTCAGATGGTACTCACCATGCCTGATGCAAATACGGTGCCTCAGCCGTTGTTTGTTAATTTATTGATGGAGTAAATGGAGGAATGAAAGACCATTCTCAGGGCGCCTGGGTGGCTTCAGTGGGTTAAGCTTCTGTCTTCGGTTCAGGTCATGGTCTCAGGGTCCTGGGTTGGAGCCCCTCATCGGACTCTCTGCTCAGCGGGGAGCCTGCTTCCCACCCCACTCTCTGCCTCTCTGCCTACTCATGATCTCTGTCAAATAAATAAATAAAAGACCATTCTTACTATGATGTGACCAAATGTTCCCTGGTCAAACCCAGAAATGCAGCCAGTAATAAGGAATAGAGCCCTGAAAAGTAGTCTGGTCCCTGACTGCCCATTCCTTGCCTCAAGTCTGCTCCCTTTATTCTTCCCTTTTTCATTTCAAAACTAGATTCATTTTATTCCTTTTATCGTATTGCCAGATGAAAGTGGACAACAAGCAAAGCATTTCTCTAGTTAGATCATTTTTGACACTTTTTTCTTCTATGTCTCATATACAAAGAGGAGGAAAATCTGACACATGGGCTGTGGGGCTGTATAAACATACAGCATATTACTTAAAATGGTACAGTTTCAGGGGAGCTGAGAGATAAATGGCATGTCTATAATTATGCCTGCACCATCAATACACTTCAAATTACTATCTACTCTCAAAAGTGGAGAAAATAGTATTTTTTATGAAACTTCAGAAGTTGTATATTTGGTAATTTGTTATATCATAAAGTCCTGGACACAGAAGGGGTCCTGAGATTCTATTTACCTGAAGGGAAGTTTTCAATTAGTTGTTTGATTGGGACGGAAGAAGGCCACTAAAAAAAGCCTGATCCATGAAGCAAATCCAGGCTCACTGAGGTTCACAAACGTTTTCCACCAAAATTGCCAGGCACTGGCCGTGTAACACTCAATTCAGCTATCTCCCTATAAATTTCCTCATTCCCAACAACGTTTTCTCTTAACTTATTGATTTACATATCTATTCAACACTTTCACCAAACACCAATTATGTGCAGGCGTGATAGAAACATAATAGAAAACCAAGAAGAGGTTACTTTTCTCACACAACGAGAAGGTCAGAGGCAATCCAGGCACTAGAAAGAAATAAGGCCTCGTCCTGGATCTCAAAGTACAGAATTTATGGACAGATATAAACACACACAGAGCACTTCAATACAATATCATGTGTCTAACAGAGGTGTGCATGGGCTGTTGGGAGAAATCCCAGAGGAGGGAAACCTAGCCTAGCTTGGAATAACAGTACAAGAAGTTTTCTCAGAGAAAATGGCCTTTGAGTTATCCTAAACAATGAACGGAAGTTACTTCCACCTACTGTGAATATATCCAAATCCAACTCCTTCTCCACAAACCCACCTCTACTAGCTACATCCGTCATCCCCTTACCTAGGTCACCACAGGAGTCTAACAGGTCTCCCGGCTATATACTCAGGCCCCTACAGCAGCCAGAGGGAGTCTCTTAAAAGGGAAATCAGATGATATCACTCCTCTAATACTTTCGTACATCCTTAAAAATAAAAGTCTTCACCATATCTCTAGGAACTGATATGATCTGGTATCTGGCTACCTATTCAGTTTCATTTCCTATACCTCTTCCCCTGACTCACTGCTCTCCATCTACACTTGCGCACTTGACATGCCTCAAACACAACAAGAAACTTATGTCAGGGCCTTTGTACTTGCTGTTCCCTCTGCTTAGAAATAGTCTAATGGCTTACTCACTTCCTTTGGGTCCCTGCTCCAATGTCGCCGCTTCAGAGAGGCCCTCCAGGACCTTACCATTGAAAATACTGTGTGCCATCCCCTTATTGACTTCATTTTTCTTTCTAACACTTGTCAATATCTAACATTATATGTAATTATCCATTGCCTATCTCTCCCTCCAGAATGCAAATCCGATAAGACTAAGCTTTTATTTCAATGTCATGCCCCCTGTACCTGCAGCAATTCCTATTGTTCACAGCAGACACTCAATAGACAGCTGTTGAATAAATAAACCCACTGCATATGCCCACAACCCAGAAAAGAAGAAATAAAAGGACGATGTGTTTAGAAGTGGTTTACATGGCAGGCCCAGGCTCTCTGCTTCTGTTCTAACTGAGCTAAACAATCTAACTAACTGCATGAAACCAAACAAAGACAAGATCATCTTCAAAGTGGGTACACAGGTGGGGGTGGTAGGAGGGTCTGGGCAGGATTACTGGCCTGAAAATGTTGGAAACCATATCATCAGCGAATCAGAGCCATAATACTAAAAGCCTTCTTAAATCCTTCAAGTTCTAATTGACTACAACACCCAAGTCCACATTAGAAACTCAGCTACCTCAACTTGATGTCACACTCTAAAGATTGGGAACCCTGTCAATCACGGTACCCTAAGAAACATTGCTGTGCAGTCTCGGTGGGAAGCTATGTAAGAATTTCCTATACAGAGAGAAGTAAGAATTCTTAAAATGGTGACCCACAGGCCCATTCTGTATTTAAGGACTGGGGGTGGGTGGCTCCATTGTATTTTTATGCATTCAAACATTAGAAGAATTCATATTAAAACCCATATGTTGTATTAGCTCTTAAAAGTAGAAGAACTCTAGCAAAACATAATAGTCTGCTGGAGCCTAGGTACGGCCATTCCCTTCGCTCTGTAGCTTGCCACCATGCTTGACACAACCACTTTATTACCTCAGGTGGGTTCTCTCATTTATTTGAACTGTCTAGGCCAGGTAGGCACGTTAAGTCTTGATTCCTGGCCTTAGACTTGATTGGTTACTTGTCCCAGAGTCAAGAAGATAATAAAAAGAGCAAAACACTCAATGCCAAGAACCACCAAGTATTAAAATGACACAAGTTCTTGCAGAAATGTAGAGCTGGAAGGGGCCTTAGAAATCACCCAGTCAACTCCTCCAGTTGGAGGAAAAGAAGCCCAGGCAGGTCAAACTTTGAACAGATCAACGTTGGATCTCCTGATGCCAATATGGGTCTTAACCTTCCAATGAGCACTTATCAGAACATATATTTGTAGGTTAGCAAACATTGCCATGTAACCCTGGTCAGTGTCATAGCCACCCACGGACCTTCATCCCTAATGTTTGGAAAACACTTTAAAAAATCTAAATATTAAGAAAAGATAGCATGTATAACCACGTAAGGGCAATTGAGAAAAATCTTTGGAATAAAAATCTCATGCGGCCCAGACAAGATTTGGAGAACTGAGTTGGCCTCTGTCAGAGATAAATAAATTCTTTTGGTAAAAGGCCAGATAGTAAATATTTTGAACTTTGTGGGCCATACGGTCTCTATGGCAACAACCCAACTCTGCTGTTGTAGCAGGAAAGCAGCCAGAGACAATAGGTAAATACATAGGTGTTACTCTGTTCCAATAAAACTTTAGTTATGGATGCTGAAAGTTGGATTTCATATAATTCTGTGTCATGAAACAATAGTCCTTGATTTGGGGAGGAAGGGGGGGAACCATTTAAGAATGCAAAAAGCATTCTTAGCTCTAGAGCCATACAAAAACAGGTGGAGGGCAGGATTTGACCCAGGGGCAGTAGTTTGCTGATCTCTGATCTAGACGGTGAGGGCAGATAAGAAGAGTGGCTAATCCTGCTTGCCCCGCTATCCCATGGCTCCTTCCAGTTTGAATACAAGAGATCTCCCAACTCATAGGTCTGACTTTCTAATGGTAGTATTTGAACTATCTTACAGCTCAGGTTTACCCAGTTACTCATAGTCTCTTAATGGCTCTTCTCGATGATCCTATTGGACACACAGAGCAGGTCTATGTGTACACTGCATTTCAAATTTGTTCACTTTTTGTACAGCTTATAATGACAACAGCAGAAGAAAAATTTGCCCAAAATATCACCACCTCAGGAAAAAATATTTGACCTTTTTTTATACTTCTCTATTCTTTTTTACTGAATTGGCAGATAAAATATAATGCGCATAAAATGGTATGTTCCAGGGGTGCCTGGGTGGCTCAGTGGGTTAAAGCCTCTGCCTTCAGCTGAGGTTATGATCTCAGGGTCCTGGGATCGAGCCCTGCATTGGGCTCTCTGCTCAGCGGGGAGCCTGCTTCCCCCTCCCTCTCTGCCTGCCTCTCTGCCTACTTGTGATCTCTGTCTGTCAAATAAATAAATAAATAAAATAAAATGGTATGTTCCAGTTCTTTCCATAGTGGATCTATGCATTACACTATATTCCTAAATAAGCCTTGTGGTGAATATTTAAGCTTCTGTGTTATACGCCATTATTTATTTAATCCTTTCTCCTTTGTTGGACATTGAGGAACTTTCCAGTTATTTACCATGATAAATAATGAATGCTGCAATGAGTATCTTCACTCACTTTACTTTTACAGGAATATTTTCCTGATAGTCCCAGAAAGGAGATTACCAGATAAAGAACACCAGATAAAGTAACAGTAACTTGATTATTAATATGCTTTGGACATTCTTTTTAAAAAACTTATACCAAAGCAGTTTTCATTAGCACAGGGTTAAAACAATGGGCCATGGAGCAGCCCAGCTCTGTCACAGACTCTGGTGTGACCTTGGGAAATCACTTCTACTTAAAGCTTTGAACCATGCCACCTGTCAAAAGAGGAACATAATCTATGTCTTCTGGGAGAATGAAAAGAGGAAAATATGTAAAGTTGAACCACAATAAGCAACTTCCAAACTTATGATGCTGTGAAGATAAATGCTGTGAGATATTGATGATGGGATTGGTAACAGTGGTGATGAGAGTGTTAGGACAGTGAAGCTGAGCTCCGGTTTACCTAGGGAGAACGGACGTTCAGAGTCCAGTGTCTTGCCCAAAACCACATACTTGGTAAAGAGCACTTCAGACTCGAATTTATGCTTTTTTGGGGGGTTTTTTTGGTCCCTGCCAGGCTTTATATTAACATATACTGTATTATTTGTTTCAGGGCTACAGGTCTGTGGTGCATCAGTCTTACACAATTCACGGCACTAACTTCACTTAGCATGATACCCTCTAGTTCCATCCACGTTGTTGCAAATGTGCCGTTTCCTTCTGATGGCACCCAAGGATCTCCTGGGACTTGGGTATATAAATAGTTTTGATTTCTTGCTCACTCTCAAGGGCATTTCATTTGCAGTCTGACTTCTAAGTCCCAGATATCAGCCAATCTGTTCTTTCCAGATTCTTGGACCCCAGTGGTCCATCTCTAACCTGCTACCCAAACCCAGAGGCAACGCCTTTACCTTTATATTTTCTAAATTAAACAAGTAACAGATGAGCATATCCACACCATAATGCTTCTGCCTTCAGGCCCTCTGATCAGCCTGGTCACTAAACTTGCCACAACAGTTTCCTTTCTAACAGCTTTCAGATTGCTTTAAAGAAGATGTTGACAAGTTCTAACTCTGAGTTCATTTATATTCGCAATCTTTTATCCACATTCTGATATTTCAAGGTTAATGAAATCAGGACTCCTGAAACTGAGAATTAATATCCAAGAAGAATTCATATGAAAAATAAATGTAATACTTCTTCCTCTTTCTTCCTTTACAAAAACAATATCCCCAAGAAGGTCACAATTAGAGGCAAGAATAATTACCATCAGAATTTTGACAAAACCTATAATCTTTGTTTTCTATAATCTTATTCTGAAAGAAATGAAAAGATGGACCTTACCAACTTTTCTTGCCAGCTCTTAATCAGTCCTCCCAAGACAGTTTTCTCTAAGTTTACTCACTGATGTAACCGTGCTTCTAGGTGTTGTTTGCACTGGATAGCAACTGTGATCTACAGTATTTGAGGCAAATCTGGTTCCAGGAATTAAGGATACCTGTGGTTATGGAACGGGGGCATATGTGTGTCTAGAACATGGGTCAGGAGACTTTTTTCTTAAATAGCCAGATAGTAATGGTTTTAGCCTTTCCAGGCAAAAGGTCTCTGTTGCAACTCCTCCACTCTGCTGTTAACAGCTCAGAAACAGCCACGGACTAGTGTAAACAAATAGGTGAGGCTACGTCCCAATGAAACTTCATTTACCAAAGCAGATGGTAGGCCTGCAGGCCATAGTTTGCTGACCGCTGGTCTAGAAGCTGATTGAACTTGCTCGTACTTCCTCATGTCAGTATCTTGGCACTTTGTAACACTTGATAACACTTCAGTGGCACATACAATCTCAGTTTTGGTGTTTTCTGGTACTTTGTGAAACCAGCACATGGGGAAGGCTTCTTGGGACTTGGTGGCACTTATGCTTCTAGACCCTAATAACACTTGAGGTTTTATACTTGATGATTCTTGTGGTTGTGAGGGCTAGTGGCGTTTACATTTTTAGAAGAGTTATCGAATGGCGTTAAGGGTCATTTGCCAATCCTGAAGTCATAGCCCTGAGCCCATAGTAAACACTCAGAGAATGTTGGTTGATTGAATGAATGGCCTCTTCAGGAGTCTTCAAGTTGTGCTTAAAAATGTCTAATATTTACAATTTCTCTACTTCATACTTCATACTTCATTTCAACAAAAACTGGCTACTTAATTTGGAAAAAGTGACAGACCTTGGCCAACAGGTGGAATGGGTATTCATTAATTCATACTTGCAGTCACCATGTTAGAAGATATTAGCTGACAATCTACCATGTACGGGGTATAATACTTCCTCTAACCGATCATTTCAAATGTTGTATTGAGGTATCTGGGTTCACAGTTTTATAAATATCTCTTATTGAAACATGGTATACCTTCCAAAGTACTCTGGAGAAATTTCTGCATTCCCAAAGGAATGAGAATGGTGTTATACAGATCCTTCTGGTCTCATTCTTAAATAAATATGGAATTTTAACTTTCTTGTGCACCTGAGAATGTGCTATTCTAAGTCAGAAAACTCCAATTTTACAAGCATAAAATAAGAGAAGGCCAGTTTTACCTATTGACCTAAGAACATGAGGAGAAATAAAACATCACTTTGAAAAAATTTGACTTATCTTCAATGAATTTGTTTTTTATAAAATAAAATACCTAAGGGAAGATGGCAGCATTTCTGTAGAAGGAGTTTGCAAGCTGGTCTGAAAAGCCGTACACTACCAAGGTTTTGGCACCATCATGTGGCCATTTAGATTTAGCCATTAAAAACTAAAGTAAGTGCCACCGTAACCAGTGGATGTATTCCCACAAATCCGCACAAATCATAACCGATCCCTGGAAATAAAGAGGAAATTTTTCAAAACAGAGTTTCAGTCAAATTGATCTGACAGGGGACAAAAGATTATTATCCTCAAGCTATTACCTGACTTACCAAGTTAGCTTACTGTTTTAGACCCAGTAATTGTCAAGCCTTGTGGAATGTTCTAAATGTCTCCTGGATCTTCTGTGTGGCTCCCACTGCCAGCACCCTAGTCCAAGTAACACATCTGTTTCTCAGCCGATCTGTCTCTCAGGCTTCTAGACCCATCTCCCTGCAAACATTCTCTGCTCTGTTGCCGCAGTGATATGTGTTAATACAAAACTGATGGTGTCACTCTTAAACTCTACCTAAAACCCTTCAATAATGTCCCACTTTCTTTTTTTTTTTTTTTAAGATTTTATTTATTTATTTATTTGACAGAGATCACAAGTAGGTGGAGAGGCAGCCGGGGGGCGGGGGCGGGGGAAGCAGGCTCCCCGCTGAGCAGAGAGCCTGCTGCATGGCTTAATCCCAGGACCTCGAGATCATGGCCTGAGCCGAAGGCAGAGGCTATAACACACGGAGCCACCCAAGTCTCCCAATAACGTCCCACTTCTTAAGAAAAACGTCCCAATCCTAACATGGCCCACAGGCCTCACCGAGCTGTCCAGTGCAGCAGCCTCTACCCACATATGGTTATTGAGCCCTTGAAATAGGCCTGGTGCAAATTAAGTGTGCTGTCCGTGTGAAATGCACACTAGACTTTGACTACTTAAACCATAAAAAAGAATCCTGCCATTTGCAGCGACGTGGATGGAACTAGAGGGGATTATGCTGAGTGAAATAAGTCAATCAGAGAAAGGCAATTATCATATGGTTTCACCCATATGTGGAATTTAAAGAACAAAACAGAGGAGCATAGAGGAAGAGAAAAATAAAACAAGACGAAACTAGAGAGGGAGAAAAACCATTAGAGACTCTTAACCATAGGAAACAAACTGAGGGATGCTGGAGGGGAGAGGAGTGGGAGGATGGTTTAACTGGGTGATGGGCGCTAAGGAGGGCCCGTGACGTAATAAGCACTGGGTGTTATATAGGACTGATGAATCACTGACCTCTACCCCTGAAACAAATAATACACTATATGTTAATTAATTGAATTTAATTAAAATAAAATTAAATGTAAACAGTAAGAAATATAAATTATCTCATTACTAATTTTTTTAAAGATTTTATTTATTTATTTGACAGACAGAGATCACAAGTAGGCAGAGAGGCAGGCAGAGAGAGGAGAAGGCAGGCTCCCTGCCGAGCAGAGAGCCGGATGCGGGACTCGATCCCAGGACCCTGAGATCATGACCTGAACCGAAGGCAGAGGCTTTAACCCACTGAGCCACCCAGGCACCCCTCTCATTACTAATTTTTTAAAGTATGCATTTTGCAGTCTTTTTTTAAACTTTCTATTTTTTTTTTTTCAGATTTTTATTTATTCATTTATTTATTTGACAGAGAGAGACCGTGAGAGAGGGAACACAAGCAGGGGGAGTGGGAGAGGAAGAAGCAGTCTTCCCGCAGAGCAGGGAGACCAATGTGGGGCTCAATCCCAGAACCCTGGGATCATGACCCAAGCTGAAGGCAGACACTTAACAACTGAGCCACCCAGGTGCCCCTCATTACTAATTTTTATAGTGATTACATGAAATGATGATGCTTTGGGTAGATTGGGTTAAATACAATAGATTTTAAACTTATTTTCACCTGTTTCTTTTTACTCCTACAAATGTGCATCTAAAACCTGAGGCCATAGTAAAGCAAAAAGGGAAAGTTCCTTTCCCAGTGGCACTTACATCTCATGGGAGAAATAGGGCATAAACAACATGTATCAGAGAGGATGTGAGATAATGACACACCTTAACAAGAAGGGAGACATGAGGACCTGGACTGGTGGCTGAATTTTATGTAAGCAATTTTAGGCAAGGCATCATTGACTAGAGGATTTTGAGTCGGAGGAAAAGTGAGAGAAGATACCAGGAGGAAAACTCATTATGGGCAGAGGAAAGAGCAAGGGCAAAGGCAGGGCCAGACCTTGTTTATTTAAGAACCAGCAGAGAGGTCAGTGTGGCTTAAACTCAGCTAACAAGACGAGAAGTGGAGGTCAGGGTCATACCAAGAGCTAGATCTGTGTACTTTAGCTGAGGGAGAAAGGAAGCTACCAGAGATTTTCATTATCACATTTATGCTGATGCAGAAATTTTATCTCTGGGGGCACTTGGGCAGCAACAGTCAGTTAAGCATCAAATTCTTGGTTTGGCTCAGGTCATGATCTCAGAGTCATGCGATCGAGCCCTGCAGGGGATGGGGGGAGCTCTGCACTGGGTGTAGAGTCTACTTAAGATTTGCTCTCCCTCTGCCCCTCCCCTCCACTAGCGTGCATGTGCTTGCATGCTCCCGGAAGAAAGAAAGAAGAAAGAAAGAATGAAATCTCATCTCCAGCCCTAGCTCTTTATCTGACTCAAACCTATATATCCAACCACTTGGTTGTCTAAAAACTCTTTCAAATGTTACCTAGACACCACTGATTCCTGATATCCCAGTCCTCTATGCCCTCCCAAGACCGGTTTCTCATCCAGGATTCTTTGTCTTGCTAAAGTTGTATCTACATAAACCTATTTACGACTTACATTAAAATAATTTAGAATAAAAAGCTTCCAGTTTCAGCTCCAATATGTAAAAATATTCAAAAATTGTCGGGGCACCTGGGTGGCTCAGTCATTGAGCGTCTGCCTTTGGCTTAGGTCATGATCCCCAGGTCCTGCTATAAGGCCCCATATCAGGCTCTGTGCTCAGTGGGGAGCCTGCTTCTCCCTCTCCTGCTCCCCCTGTTTGTGCATGTGCTTTTTCTTTCATTCTCTCTGTCAAGTAAGTTAAATCTTTAAAAAAAAAAAAAAAAAAAGCTTCAAAATTATCACTCAAATTCCAACAAGAAACAGCTGAACAAACTGAAAATCAATGGCTTTTCTTGGACCCATCACAGAACTGGGGTAACATGGCAGATAACACCCTGAAATCTGGAGAGACAGGTGCATGCATTGAGTTACAGCCAATATCTGCTTACTTGGAGGAGAAGCTACTGGTAGCCTCAGATTCTACAAGGTTGCTACAATTACAGAGAATTTGACTCCTACGCAACCGACAGATGTCAAAGGCTTTTCCAAGTTAGAAATGAAATCCAGAGGTAAAATATTTACAGAAGCCCTGAAATCTAAAAGACAGGTTTGACTACCTAAAAATGATGAACTTCTATACAACAAAAGGAAAAAAAGATTAAAAGATAACTAGGAAACTGGAGGAAATCATTTATAGCATAGGTAACAAAAGCCAATGTCCATAATATATAAATAACACCTACAAATCAATTTTTTTGAAAAAGAAAACCTAACACATTAAAGTATAAACAGGCATTCGGGGGAAAAATAGTTGCATTTCAAGCAGGCATTTGGGAAAAAAAAAAGTTGTATTTGGGGAGAATCTAGTGGATTGGGAAAGAATGTTAAGAGACACATAACATTCAGTGTCAAAGGGACATGGGAAAAAAGACACTGTAAAGCAACATTGGTAGGAGTGTATATTGGTAAACCTTTCTCGGTGGACAATTTGACAGCATTTGCCAAAATATTAAAGGTAGATTTCTGAGCCAATAATCTCACTTCTAGAAATTATTACGGGAATATATAGAAATATAAGTATGAGCAACTTCTTGTTACAATGTTTCCAATGCAGAAAATTGGAAACAATTTAACATTCACCATTAGGAACTGGTTAGGAGCAGCACCTGGGTGGCTCAGTTGGTTAAGCATCTGCCTTTGGCTCAAGTCATAATCCCGGGGCCCTGGGATTTGAGGCCCACATTGGGCTCATTGCTCAGCAGGGAACCTGCTTCTCCCTTACCTGCCACTCTCCCTGCTTGTGCTTCTTCTCACTCTCTCTGTCAAATAAAATTTTAAAATCTTAAAAAAAAAAAAAAGGAACTGGTTAGGGTAGGTATAACCATTCAGTAAGGTTCTATGGATGTGATCAAGGCCTATTATAACTCATCTATAGTCTTAAGAAAATGTCCATGATTTGTATTTAAATAACAGAAGCATGATAAGTATTCAGTCTTATCTTTTTGGCCCCACAATGAAGTTTTAGTTTCTTCCAAAAGAACCTTTACAGGTAAAGTTTATTTCTGTATGGTTTATGTTCTATGTTGCCATTATGAGTGGAATATATTTTTCTATTATATTTCCTATAAATTTACATACAGTTACAGAAAATGTGTTGTTTTTTATATAAGAAATCTGATTTTGTACATTTAGTTTATAATTGAACTCCTTAATGAAACTTCATATTGTTTCTAGCAGTTTCATTACCTACCCCTTCTATTTTTTATATTTCCTTTTCTACCTCCCAAGAGAAGGTGTTAAATACTATGGCAGTTCAGGGGAATTTTATTGCTAAACACCTGGGGAAAAAGTAGGGAAGCAAAGAATTACACATATTGGGAAACAAAATTGTTTTTCAAAATCAGGTAAGTCACGATGTGGTCACTGAGTTAAGGTTCCTAAAATCATTCTCCATCTAGGCAGTGGTATTCACATACTTTTTAAGTTTTCTCCAAATGAAAATTTGGACAGGAACACAATATGTAAAACCAAGCTTGTCTGGTTGGTGCTGTCCTAAACATTACTCTTTTTCCATGCATGGAGGTCCAGAGATAACTTTGGGACACAAACAGTGCCTTTGCCACAGCCCTAATGGAATGTCCCATGATCATCATCTTCTGGGATTTGATTTGGCTTTAAGGAACCAAAAAACAAAATATTGCACATGGTGATTCTTTGCTTTAAAACTAATTTAGTCAATTCTTGAAAATTCCTACCTGTTGCCCTTAAAAACATACCATACTGAGTGATTAAAATACCAATGTTTGGGACACCTGGGTGGCTCAGTTGGTTAAGCGGCTGCCTTCGGCTGGGGTCATGATCCCAGCGTCCTGGGATCAAGTCCCACATCGGGCTCCTTGCTTGCCAGGGAGCCTGCTTCTCCCTCTGCCTCTGCCTGTCACTCTGTCTGCCTGTGCTCGCTCATTCTCTCTCTCTCTGACAAATAAATAAATAAAATCTTAAAAAAAAAAAAATCAATGTTCCTGTTGATTTGAGGTCTTTATAAAGATTATCAATTTAACGAAGGTCTTACTCTGTATGCCCACCGTTGCTTAAGGAGAGACAATTTAGCAGAAGTCAGGAAAATCAAATCCAAAGTGGAAAGGAAGGGGAAAAAAAACTTTTAGAACAGTATAGACCAAGGATGGAGATTTACAACAACGGGGCTTTCACCCGAAACTGTGCCTGATGCAAATGGTTCTTCAAGTTCAATTTACATAATTGGCTCAAGAGAGGTCTGCTGTCTGGCAAGCACTCACTTATAAATTTGGTTCTTTTCGTCCTGCGTCAGGTAGGGCTAGCAGCTGTGCTTCGGGACTTCTCTTACTCTCCTGGCACACGTCTCTGTGTGCTTGCATAAAATTCCATCTGGTGGTATATGGAGGGATTTTAATTGAGAGACTGCATTTGGCGAGTGGATGAGATAATACATCAAAAGTTTTCCACATGATGAAATTGCATCTCCCAGCATTATACTTTTTTGAATCACTGACGACGCTAAACCACATTGTTTTTGAGCAAAAGGCTTTCTCCCCAAATCATGTTTTACAGCAGAAGGAGCTGTCATGCTCTGAGCGAGCACACTGACCAGAAGGCTTTCTCTAAAGCCAACCCTGTCAGCTGCTCAGGCTCTATAGAAAGTAGAGTATGGCGCAGGGATTAAATGAGTATCTTTAGTAACTGCTTTGCCATGATTAGTATAAAAAGAATAAATACACAATTGAGGAAAATTGCAGCTATCCAGATGCACATTACTTAATTAGCTTAGCCACAACTGAATGCGCTAATCATTTTCCCCTTAACAAGTCCTGCCTTCACTTCTCTTTCTTACAAGTTAATTGTAACCCCCATCCGCAGGCTCTGGCTACATTCTAGTTTTCTGTCTCGGTTTAAGTCTGGGTTTAGAAACTACAGAATGCAATATCTCCTCTCATAGCCAAATGATGCTTGTGTAAGTTCTATTCCAGTCCATTTCTTCCTGCCCACAGAACTTGCCCATTGACCCTGAATATACTGCACATTTTTTTATGCATCAAGTATTGCTGATGAAAAGTCTGATATCATTCTGATTTTCTTTTCTTTGTAGGTACACGTATTTGGTATTTGTAGGTATTTGTAGGTAATCTGTTTGCTTGGTTTTGTTGTTGTTGTTGTTGTTGTTGTTTTGTTTTAATCACTGGTAGCCTTTAGGATTTTCTTTGTATCCCTACTGTTTTCAAGTTTCACTACAAAGAGTTACTTTTTGTGAAAGGTGTAAGGTCTGTATGTGGGTTCATTTTTTGGCATATGGACTTCCCATTGTTCCAGTACCATTTGCTGAAAAGATTATTCTTTCTCTGTAGACGTGCCTTTGCTCCTTCGTCAAAGATGTGAGCAGTCTATTTCTAAGCTCCCTATTCTATTCCACTGATTTATGTCAATCTATGTGTCTGTTCTTTAACCAACAACATGCTATCAGTTTGCTATCAACCTGCAAGAAAGGTTTACAAATACATACTTATACCAACAGTTTCACATTGCCCTTTTGTCCTCATCCCATCAACACTAAATGTTATCTTTCAATCACTTTTCCAATCTATTAGACAGCCCCCTTCAAAAAAAAAATCTTCCTTTATTTCAATTGCCTGTTTACCCTTTAATATTGGGTGATTATTTTAATGATTTGTTGATACTGTTTACATATTATGTATTCACATTTTGTTACCAATTTATAAATAGTTCCCTCAAGTCTCCTAGCTACCTTTTAATTTTTCTTTTGTTGTACTGAAGTTCTTCATTTTTATGTAGATAAACCCATCTTTTAGATTTCATGACTTGTATGAACATTTTACATCTGGGTTTCATTTCTAACTTTAAAAAGCCTGTGACACCTGCCAGGTGCTTCAGAGTCAGATTCTCAGTTTAATTCTAGCAACCATGTGGAATCTGTGGTTTACATATTTTCATTTGAAATTTTTGCTTTCTCATCTCAGTGTTCTAACTTTCTTAACATTATTTAATATTTGATTTAGCTAATGTCTCTAAAACCACCTTGATTAATGTTTCTATCTCACAGGAAATAAATTCCCAGTACAAAATGGGCAAAAATAAATGTACATTTCACTCCTAAGTACATACCCCAAAGAATTGAAACCAGGTGTTCAAACAAAAACTTGTACAGAGATGTTTATAGCAGGACTACTCACAAAAGCCAAAATGTGGAAATAACCCAAATATCCATCACATGATGAATGAATAAACAAAATGTGGTATATCATACTTTGGAATAGTATTCGGTCATTACTTGGAATGAAATAGTGATACATACCACAAACTAATGAACCTTGAAACCCTTATGCTAAGTAAAAGGAACCAGATACAAAGGTTCACATATTGTATGATTCCATTTATAGGAAATAATCGAGAATAAGTGAATCCCTAGAGACAGAAAGCAAATGAGTGGTTGCCAGGGACTGTGGGGTGAGAGTAATAGAAATTGATTGCATAATAAGTATAGGGTTTCTTTACGGGATGATGAAAATGGGGACTACAGAGAGGGAACAGTTACACAACATTTGTGAATATACTAAATGTCACTGAATTGTACACTTTAAATGGCTAAGTTTTCATTATGTGACTTGTACCTCGGTTTTCTTTAAATTCAAATATATAATAAATATTTCCTTCTAAGGTGGGGATCTTAATCTCCACCTACTGAAAAGGGTTGTTATAATGCTTAGATGATAAACAGCAAGTTAGAGCATTGTGCAAATACAGCATGATCACATAGATCATAATCATGACTGTTTTCTCTTCTAGGACAGATTTTGCCTTCCTTTCAAAGCTTCTCAGCTGTGGTTTGTCATTCGTAAATCTGTTAGGACAACAAATTGCTTAGTTTCCACCCTTGCTCTGCTAGAATTTCAATAAAAAGAAGGTCATGGTTAAAATTCTAGCCCATCTCTGTCCCTGCTCCAATTAGAAGCCGGCAGCTGGTGTTCCTACTGACTGGATTACAAACTGTGTGGACTCAAAAAAAAAAAACAAAAAAACAAAACAAAACATAAAAGGCAAAAACTGTGAGCCCCTTCCCTAAGGGTACAGTTCACTTTGGTGTTGTTGTTTTATTTTCTTATTCAAAAATTAAGCATTGTTGAGCACCAACTATGTGTTGGATACTTGGGATGCATTTACCAACAAACCAGTCAAAAATGCCAGTCCTCGTGGAGCTTGCCTTCTGTAGAGGGAGGGAGAAAAAATAATAATAAACTTAAGAAGGAAGTAAATTGTATAGTATGTTAAAAGGTGATGAAGTGCTATGGGAAATGGGAAAAGTAAGGAGCATGAGGAGAGTAAGGAAGGGTACCATTTCTAATAGGTGATCAGGCTAAGATTCCTTGGAAGAGTGGCATGTGAACAAAGACATTAAGGAAGAAAGGTAGACCTCCAGATGTCAGATAAATGTCAGATAGATTCTGACATTTATCATGGAGAGTGCCTCATGCAGAGCCCTAGGCAAATGTCCTAAAGCAGGAACATGTTAGAGCCTCAGCAAGGAGACCAGTGTTGTCAGAAAGGAGTAAGCGATGGCAGAGAAGACGGAAATTAGGTCAGAGGGATAAAGGGGACAACAGATCACGTCAGGTCCTTGTGGGAAAGTATAAGGACTTCAGTCATGAGCGAATAGCAAGGTTCTGAGCAGAGGCCCTGCTCGTGTCCAGCTTGACTTCTTGTTGTTCTAGCTAGGTTTCCCTCAATGACTCCAGTTCAGCATATCACCCCCAGAATCACAGGCTTCTTGTGCACATTTTACAGTCTTCTTAATCCTGCCTCTTCCTTTAGCAGCTGCTGCAGCTACTCATTCTCTATCATCACTTGTTCTTTGATCTCCTTTGTCCCAGAGCAGCTAGAGCACGCCCTCCCTTAAGCCCCCCTGCATACCACTTGCTTTCAGCCCGGGAATTCTTTTGAGGCTAAGCCAAGATGTCTTCCAAGTCACTTGGAATTCTTAATTCAGATGTACAAGGAAATTAACATCAGCGAAGTCATTCATGACCCTGGCGATCAGAAGTCAAGGAGTAATCCTTCCCTCTTGCAACACCACCAAGAAAACAGTCCTTAGATGCATTTCATGAGGCTCCTCGGGAAGTCGCACTGGATCCAACTCAAGATGCCTCTAGCACTCATTCAACTTGATAACACGTCCTTGTATTGGCTTCTCCTCCCTTCCAGTCTCATTCCTCCATGCTCTATCCCTGCTCCCTGAGACCATATTTCCTAATAAACTGACTTCACACAACCATATCTCAAGTTCTGCAGGAACTTGAGGGAAAATTAGGGGAGATCCAGTTTAAGACACCACCCTACACTTTCAAACTGTGCCCTTATTCCTCCAGAGTGCAATCCCCTAGAATGTGGTACCAGCCTGGAATGTCACAAATGGCCACACTCACCCAGCTTTGATTGACCACCAGTTCTACCCCAGCTGCCCTTTTAGCTCCCTCTGTTCCCCACAGCCAGAAGCAGAAAATGAACCCAGAAAACAGGTGGCCAACAGATTGTGAAAGGGCTGGGATGCCATGCCCAGAATTTGTAGGCAGAAGAGATTCAATGGATGTTTTTAATCAGGGGAGGAATGTGATCGCATTTTGGAAAAATAACCAATGGCATTGTAGATGGTAGATAGGAAGAAGAAAGTCTGGAGCCAGGCTGGGTTGCCCTAAGTGGAGGGGCTTGCAGGAGAGCTGCAGAGGAAAGATAAACAGACAAGGGAACGTGGTGATTTGAGGTTGTGATTGAAGGGCTAGATTATACTGAGATCCCTCATATTGAATGGGAAAGCTACAGAAGCCAGGCACAATGGACAGTCTAAAAGAATCAAGACAGGAAGTGGTGAGAAGTGAGAAGGGACAAAAAGGTGAAGATGTGGGGCACTTGGGTGGTTCAATGTGTTAAAGCCTCTGCCTTCGGCTCTAGTCATGATCCAGGGTCCTGGGATCGAGCCCCGCATCGGGCTCTCTGCTCAGCAGGGAGCCTGCATCCCGCCCTCTCTCTGCCTGCTTCTCTGCCTACTTGTGAACTCTATCAAATAAATAAAATCTTTAAAAAGAAAAAAAGGTGAAGATGTAAAATGTCTATCTTATTTCTTAATTATAATTCTGAGTAGAAGGCTTGGTATAGAATATATGGATACTAATGACTCAGATGAGGTTTGGGGATTATTGGTGGATTTCAAGGATAATTGGACTGAATATGCAATGAAATTCAATTCTGCTTAACTGATAGGAACTAATGATCTCATTTCAAAGTCTAAAGTGAGAATGGACAAAACTTTCTATTAGTTCAACATAAATATTAATATGGAGCCATGGGTACAGGGCTAGAAAAATGAGGCTAAAGTATGGTCTTAAATTTATTTAGAATAATGGTCAGATCAAAATGCTATGCCACTTGTAAGAGTTAACTACACGGATACAAATATACGTATATTAATGATCTTTTAAGCCAACTTTAAAAATAAATTTGGTTTGTCAACTTGGTAATTTTTCCTTTTTCCTAGTAATTTAACGTTTCTATTTTCTTTCTATAATTGAATAATCCCTCATCTTCTTTTTTACAATTAAAATGATTTTCATATACATGAAAAATAAATAGCCAAGATAAATGCAAAAGCATAGGAATGAGGTCTGTAAACCACCAAGGTGGTTTTTGCTTGTTTGTTTGGTTCTTTTACTTTTATCAGTGTACAAAATCACTTCTGCTAAATTGCATTTATCACCTTGAAAAAAGTCCAGAAAAAAATAATTAAAAAGCCCTACAAATCAATACATGTACCAATAAAAAAGTAAATAACCAAACCCAACTGTATCAATTATCTATTGCCGCATTAATGTTTTGTAACTAGCGCCCACAAATCCTGATTGGCATACACAGACAATCGTTCAGTGCTCTCATCACTGTGGATTGGCTATGTGGTTCTGCTGATCTCGCCGGGCTCTCTCAAGTGTCTGTGAGTTGGATAGGTGGCTCTGGTTTAGTCAGAGCTATATGAATCCACTAAACTGTGCTAGTTCTGCTTTCACTCTCCTGGAAACAGACTAGCTAGAAATGTCCTTCTCATGGCAATGGCAGAAGCTCAATTACAAAAGCACTTCAAGACTCTGCTTGCACCATATTCCTAAAATCCGATTGGCCAAAGCAAGGCTTCTGAGCCCAAATTTGGGACATTTCATCCTGCTCACGGTGAAAGAGTGCTGAAAAGGAACGTGACAAAGGGCACAGATACAATGAGGGGAAAAAATACAGCCACTGGTGCAATCTCCCATACCCATTGTTCAGAATTTACCCAAGGAAATATTTTAAAAGGATAAAAAACAAAACTATGCATAGGACTCATTCATTAACTGTTTACTGTTTGTAAACAGTTCATATTGTAACATATTGTAAGCATATTACATATTGTAATATGTTACAATATGTATTATGCTTACATAATTACATATTACAATATGTAATATGCTTACATATTGTAAACATACTGTTTACAATATGGAAAAATTGGAAATGTAAATATCCATGGATAGGGGCCTTGTTAAGTCATCATGATATAAGAAAATGATCATTTATATTTCTATTAAAATTGATGTAGATCCTTTTTTTTAATCTTTTTAAAAGACAGATTTATTTATTTGAGAGAGAGAGAAAGTACACCCACAAGCCAGGGAGTAGCCAAGGGAGAGATCTCCAAGCAGACTCCCTGCTGAGTATAGAGCCCATCAGGGAGCTTGAACTCATGAACCATGAGATCATGAGCTGAGCTGAAATCAAGAGTCAGATGTTTAACTGAGTGAGCCATCCAGGCACCCAATACTTTTCTTTTTTAAATGGAAAGATGTCCGGGGCACCTGGCTGGCTCAGTCGGTTGACCATCAAACTCTTAATTTAGGCTCAGGTCATGATCTCAGAGTTGTGAGACTGAGCCCCATATCAGGCTCTGCATTGAGCGTGGAGTTTGCTCAGAATTCTCTCTCTCTCTCTCCCCCTCTGATTGCCTCTCGCCCCACTCTCAACTGTCTCCCCCTCTCAAAAAAAAAAAAAAGACAAAAAACAAGATTAATGGAAAGAGGTCTACTACATGTAGTAGACAGGAAGGAGATGCAGGGGAGAAATAACTTATGGAGTAGAATGAATAGTATGAACGCATTTATGTAAAATGCATACATATTCCCACGTTATACGCCTAAGAAATATCTCAATGTCAACTATACTTTTCTCTGATTGTAGAGTTTCAGATGCTTATTTCTTTCTCTGTATTATTGGATTTTTTATAATGCACAAATATTTTACAAAAGCCATACAGTACTCAAAAAATAAGTAACTCCTCTTTAAGATTAAATAGAGGGGAGAAATAGACCTTTATTCTTAATTTTTTTTAAATTTATTTATTTGACAGATGGAGATCACAAGTAGGCAGAGAAGTAGGCAGAGAGAGAGCTTGGAGGAGGGAGGAAGCAGGCTCCCTGCTGAGCAGAGAGCGCGATGCGGGGCTCGATCCCAGGACCCTGGGATCATGACCTGAGCCGAAGGCAGAGGCCCAACCCACTGAGCCACCCAGGCGCCCCTCTTCTTAATTTTATTCCTGATTCATTGTCAAGATTTATATTGGAAGTCCTAGTTTTTATCCACAAAAAAGAGTAAATATGCATTTAAAAACAAACTTAGGGGGCACCTGGGTGGCTCAGTTACGCATCTGACTCTCGGTCTCAGCTCCAGTCATGATCTCAGAATCCCAAGATTGAGCCCCTTGTCAGGCTCCACACTCAGTGGAACATAACAATGGAGTAAAGCAGCAAACACTGCCATACATAACAGGAGAGTCTGTTTGAGATTCTCTCCCTCACCCTCTGTTCCTCCCTTCAGCTCGAGCTATCTCTCCCTCTCTGTCTACAAATAAGCAAATAAAATCCTTAGAAACAAACAGTTAATTTTTTAATTCACTGGGTGGAAAGTACAAGGATATGTGTTGTACTATGCTTTATACTCTTTTGTGTTTTAATTATTACATATTAAATATTTTGAAAAATTCTCAAGCCAAACCTGTTTTACTACTCCATGTATTTGTATTATAAATGCAATCTTTTATTAGCCTGAGTCTTGATGTCTAAAAAGATGTTCAAATTTGAGATCTTTTTTTAAGACTTTATTTATATGACAGACAAAGATCACAAGTAGGCAGAGAAGCAGGTGGTGGGGGGAGCAAGCTCCTCACTGAGCAGGGACCCCGATATGGGGCTCTATCCCAGGACCCTGGGATAATGACCTGAGCCACCCAGGTGCCCCTCAAATTTGAGACTAATTTTAATAATTTGCTAGACTCCTCTAAATTATAATCACTTGGGGCACCTGGGTGGCTCAGTGGGTTAAAGCCTCTGCCTTCAAATCAGGTCATGATTCCAGGGTCCTGGGATCGAGCCCCACATCGGGCTCTCTGCTTGGCAGGGAGCCTGCTTCCTTTCCTCTCTCTGCCTGCCTCTCTGCCTACTTGTGATCTCTGTCAAATAAATAAATAAAATCTTTAAAAAATAAAATAAAATATAATCACTCATTTAATAATCACTTGTTGAACTCCTACTATATATAAAGTACTATATCAAGGACCAAGAGAGGCTTTATAAAATGTACATGAAGAAGAATCTACTCTCAAAGAGCCAGAAGTTGCATATTTTGAAGAATATTCTTCAAGTAGAAAATGATATGAAGAATTTCTGACTCTAATGTTATCTAAGTATCAAAGCTAGATTTCATGGAGAAGATCCATCTTGTCTATAGGACTCTCAGGTTAGCATCCATGGCTTGAAATGACCATATAAGTCTTCTGAATCCATGCTTCTCCTGGCTTAAATCTGCTCCAAAAACTGGACAGTCAATAAGCAACTTTATGCCCCCAATTACAAGCATTCTGGCCACAGGGCACAAAAAAGAATATATACGAAAGAAAAAGAACAAAAAGAGTAATGCTAAGTAGTAAGCCTAATATGGTGATCCAAAATTGGCCAATATCCCGAGGACTATTCACCAGGACGCCTTAAAGTTCCTGAATATAGTTTGTTGTCAAAAGAATCTAATGTATGTAACTCGATCTGAGCTTAATATGACCATGCACACAAATTCAGCTGCCACATTTCCAACACATTGTCCTCTACATTCCACCAAAAATAGGGATTCCCGTATGTTAATACACACCGCAAGAACATTGCATCATTACCAAACACCATATTGCGGACAGGCTTCCTAGTAGATACTGAACTGGGGATACACGCATTTTAGTTTTTTAATATTGAATACCAATTGAAGGCAGTAATTGCTGCTTTACTCTAAATCCTATAGTTCAGTTTTTCGGTACAATTGCATTTAGATGCTGACCTACATTTAAAGCATTTTTGTTCAGGTCCTGCCTTCCTTCCTTGATCATATATTCCTTAAAGACAAGAACAGTATCTATTAATCATTGAGGCCCCAGGATCCCTACCACATTGTCTGGTAAAGAGTAGATTCTCAATAAATGGTTTCTAAATAAATGAATAAATTCTAATTCTATTTCTATTTCTAAGCAATAAAAAGAAATCTGATGAGATAAAATTTAAAAAGCACGGGACTTTTGAGTACAGAGATGTACTGTTGGCTACCAAACCACACATTTACTTTGCATTACTATCATCTTTTACAGCAAATTCTGACTCCACTGACAGACTAAAAATGCTAGGTCTTTATTTTTCACGCCTTCCTTGTTACTTTAGGGATAAAAATACAACCAATTCTAACCAATGAGATATGTAGATAAATATTTGCAGAATTATTTCTTGGAAAGATGCATCTCCTAACTAAAGAGAGGAAGAAGGAAAGAATGGGAGAGATGAAAAGAAGAGGGAGAGGTAGACAAAAATCAAGGAAGAAAGGGGGAGGGGAGAGAGAGAAACAGAATGAGAGAAATAGGGAAGAAGGAAGGGAGAGAAAAAAGAAAAGGAGAGATTTACAGAGGAAAAAGAGGTCCCCATCTTTCTCTTTCTGCTTTAGATTGATTCTGTAATGTGAAGATGTGATGTTTGGAGCTACTGCAATCATCTTATGGCTTTGAGGGAAAGGTCAAGATAATCAGAGAAATCAGTCCAGCTCCCTGAACTAAACTAGAACCATTTTCCAATCTTTTTTTTTTTTAAGATTTTATTTATTTATTGGACAGAGAGACAGATCACAAGTAGGGAAAGAGGCAGAGAGAGAGAGAGAGAGAGAGGGAAGCAGGCTCCCTGCTGAGCAGAGAGCCCGATGTGGGACTCTATCCCAGGACCCTGGGATCATGACCTGAGCCGAAGGCAGAGGCTTTAACCCACTGAGCCACCCAGGCGCCCCTCCAATCTTCTTTTAATGTGAGATTATTAAATGTCTTTTTTGTTTACACTACTGTTAGCTAGGTAGCCTGTCATAATAAGCCAAAAATATCACATTTGACTAGAAAGCATAGGTTTAGGTTCCAGCTCTGCCACTTACTATCAACAGGACCTTAGAAAACTTTCTTCATGTCTGATTCTTCATTTCTCTATCTATCATGACTTTCCTGACAAGGATGGTATAATGAAGGGAGGAACACGGAGAACAGTAAATAGCTATAAAAATCAGTTTATTTGCAAGTTGAAACTAAAGATATTCTCATATTTTTTTCAAGGATTATCAAAAGATCATGTCCTCATATCTCAAAATCAACAGGTAAAGAAAAGCACACCATAAAAACAAAATCAAAATCTGC
Organism: Mellivora capensis; assembly: GCA_004024625.1. Lineage (NCBI taxonomy): Eukaryota > Metazoa > Chordata > Mammalia > Carnivora > Mustelidae > Mellivora > Mellivora capensis. The sequence goes on from PISX010003714.1 coordinate 32,914, forward strand.
TGACAAGGGACGCCTGGGTGGCTCAGTGGGTTAAGCGGCTGCCTTCGGCTCAGGTCATGATCCCAGCATCCTGGGATCGAGTCCCACATCGGGCTCCTTGCTCAGCAGGGAGCCTGCTTCTCCCTCTGCCTTTGCCTGCCACTCTGTCTGCCTGTGCTTGCACTCTCTCTCCCTCTCTCTCTCTGACAAATAAATAAATTTTTTTAAAAAATCTGCTGACAAAGAGAAGCAGTTAAATTTCTTCCATCTCTATCTTATCTTCCTAGCAAAGAGAACTCCTTAACCTCATTGGACCAAATCCAAGAATTTCTTTCATAAAACACTATACCATGATTTTAAACAATATAGATTTTATTCTTCTTCAAATATGTTTTAAGTGGGCCAAGAGACATTTTTTCTGGAACATAATTACAGCAAATATGGACTAGTTACAGGATCAAGCCCAAGGCTGTTTTTCTACGACAGGCCCCGTCACAGCAGCGTCTAATCTCCTCAGCACGCACAGCTCAGTACGTTCTATGCCTTTGCCAAATGAAACCAGAAAAATACTAAAGGATAGACGTCAGACGGGTACATGGATCCAGGAAAGCCTAAGTGTTTTACTTTCAGGTTGCCTGGTCTATGATCGGGGCTGCTTTGTTATTCTTCACTGCACACATTTGTGCACTCCACTGCACACATGAGTGAACTCCAGCCAGCTTCAAGTCAAACCATCACAGTCGCCACCTGTCCAAAGTGGGCGGTTTAGGCCTGACTTCTTGCTGATCACAGCAGATTATAGTAACTACTATTTTATCCGCTCAGCATACGCACTTTCCTCACTTGTTTCTTCTGGTAACAAACTTTCCCCACTAGCCACAGGCTTGGGCATGTGATGCAAACAAAATCAGCTAAATGCCACGCCCTCCTGACCCCAGGGATTGGCTCAGGAACGTGCATGTGACCCATTTAGGGCCAATCAGGAGCCTGCTCTGAGCTTACTGTATGAATGTTAAGAAAAGTCCCTCTCCCTAAGAGATAACCAGCTCAACACTTAGAAATAACTAGCTCATTGTTTGGGTCAGGCTTTTAGCTTCTGCATAACTGGCAGGTTGCCAATTCAAATGACTTTTTTTTTTTTATTCAATTAGCCAACATAGAGTACATCTTTAGTTTTAGATGTAGGTTTCGATAATTCGTCAGTTGCCTAGAACACCCAGTACTCATCACATCAGGTGCCCTCCTTAACGCCCATCCAAATGACTTCCGGCAAATACTTGCTGGTTTACCCAAGGATGTGACTTAATTTTTCCTCCATATGGTAGCAAGCAAAAATTGGGCAGTGAAATCATCTATCATCAGAACACAGGTAGAATTCAGGAAAGACTTGGATTATCTATATCGTTAGAACACTGATTAACGTAACAAGCAGAAATAAAGAATAATTGAGAATAAAGATTAATTGATCCAAAGAAGACTCTAGAGCAGCACCATCTAATAGAAATATCCGGTAAGCCAAATGTAATTTTAAATTCTCCAGTAGTAGCTGCACTTTAGAAAATAAAATAAAAGGTGAAAATAATTTCAACAATATATTTTATTTAACCTAATATAGCCAAAATCTTATCATTTTAACATATAATATTTTAAAATTATTAGTGAGATATTCTTTCCTTTTTTAGTAGTAAGGCTTGAAATCCCATGTGTGTTCTATATTTACAGCTCATCTCAATTCAGACTAGCCATGTTCTTTTTTTTTTTTTTTTTTTTTTTAAGATTTATTTATTTTGGCAGGAGGGGTAAAAGGAAAAGACAAGAGAGTCCCAAGCAGACTCTCTGCTGAGTGTTGAGCAGAGCCCAATGTGAGGCTTGATCCCATGACCCTGAGATCATGACCTGAGCAGATATCAAGAGTCAGATGCTCAACCAACTGTGCCACCCAGGTGGCCCTAGCCATATTTTAAGTGCTCAATAGCCACATGTGACTAGTGGCTACTATATTAAACAGTAAAGGTCTAGAGAATAAAATATCCTGGTTTTTAAGTTTTGGTAGCAGCTTCCTGTAACTCTGAGTTGGGCCTCAGGGTGATTTTCCCTAACCCAAGAAGACTCATTTACCATTATGATAAATAAAAATCCCATCTTTGATATTAAAAGGCAAATTCCAAGATTACGTGTGGGTGTGGGTGCACCCAGGCATGTGTGCCAAGAACCTGAGACACCTCTTGTGGACCATTACACCTCCCCAGTGAACACACAACTATGAGTCATCTACTCTGCACCCAGGTTGTTGAGCTCTCTCTTGGAGAAAAATCCTATAACTCTGAGCATTGGTCTCATTTACAAATTCAAGGCTTCAGATCTCAACTTGAAACTCAATTTTACCCCCAAATAACCTGCCCCTGATCAATTCCCTTTGCCATTGTCCTCAAAAATTTCATATCTTCACCATTTTCTTCAGTCCACTGCCTTTGCCTACCACCTTCATCCATCATTCCTCCCTGGGCAACTCCAATCTTTCTTCATAGAGAAATGGAAGCCTCACATACGAACCCCATTTCCCTACCCCCGTTTCCTCCTTCAAACTCCAGACTTCAACCTTTATTTATCCTTTTTGGCCTCTTGTCTAAATCTAATTGCAGTCACCTCTCACCGCTGTCAGGCCTTTCTCAATCACACCATCCCTTGCATATCCAACCTTTTTTCTTCTCTGCTTCCTTTCTTTAGCATCTAAAGTTCAAACTTCTATTGCATTGAAATTATATACAACCAATTATTGCTACTGCTTGCTTTCTCTGCCTCCCTTTGTAGCAATCTACCTTCCTTACTCTATTAAAACTGCCTGAAGGTACCTCCTCCTGGAAAATCCAACACAGCCTACTCTATGTCATTGTTCCTCAGTAATATTTGACTAAGTTGAGCATGTCCTCTGTCATGAAAATCTTTCCACACTTGACTCTATGACACCAGTAACTTTCTGATTTCTTCTTTTTCCAGCTTTCAACAATTTTACAGGTTTTTATCTCCTTTGCCTATTATTTGATTGTTGTTCCCTAAATATCAACCATCTACCTTCTTCATTTTCCATGGGCCAGTAGCAGCACCATCATCTCAGAGCTTGATGGAAATTCAGAATCTTGGGCAGCACCCCAAACTTTCTGAATCAGAATCTGCACTCTAACAAGATTCCCAGGCACAAGAGGCATATCAAACTTACTCTGGTCCCACAGGCATGTCTGATCCCATGTGTTAGGATAAAGGGAAGCTCATGAGAGGAGTGATCATGAAAGAATACTTTGGAATCTGAGTTGAATTTGACATAAGCCTAAAAGGATGGGGAGGACCAGGATTCATGTGACTAAAAAGTGACAGGAAGCACAAAGCCCATTTGTCTTCAAAACTGATAATGTAACCCTTTTTTTTTTAATTTATTTTTATTTCTTTTCAGCGTAACAGTATTCATTGTTTTTGCACCACACCCAGTGCTCCATGCAATACGTGCCCTCCCTAAAACCCACCACCAGGCTCCCCTACCCTCCCATCCCCCCCTTCAAAACCCCTCAAGTTGTTTTTCAGAGTCCATAGTCTCTCATGGTTCACCTCCCCTTCCAATTTCCCTCAACTCCCTTCTCCTCTCCATCTCTCCAGGTCCTCCATGTGATTTGTTATGCTCAGTGAAATAAGTCAAGCAGAGAGAGTCAATTATCATATGGTTTCACTTATTTGTGGAACATAACAAATGTAACTCTTTTTTCCCCCAAGGGAGCAGTCTCCTGGCAAGGAATATAAAGAAGAGGTAAACTAGTCAAATGTTGTTCCCACTCCCACCCCCCACCCCCAGGGTTTCTTCAACTAGTATGAGAATTCACCTAGACCTCTTGGTCTCTACCCTCTGCAAATTTCTTTTCATGTATAGTTATTTATTGGGCCTCTACTCAATAGTGTCAGGTACTATTATTCCCAGAGCTGGTGATATAGCAAAGAATAAAACACAAAAGTTTTGATTCTTAGTAGAAATATTTTCTCCCCATAGTGAGTTATTTAGAAAGAAGTCGTCATGCAACTTGAGTCTCTTTGTGATCAACTCCCTGTGAAGCTCGAAGGTTCAGGAAGTATTCCAAAGTATCACTTGAAATACTTGAAAGCCAAGCCTCTATACTGGGAAGACTTCCAAGTAAGAGTCTGTAGGCAAAGAAGACCTGGATCCTTCTTCAATTCCTCATTGCTTGTACAAAGAGGCTTGCTGGAAGCTAACCCCTGGTAACCTCAGAATGACTAAGGCACTTACTCAATGTTTCTACACACTGAACTCTGACATCACAACAAAAAAGAACGTCTCTGCCCTCCAGCAGAGACAGGAGGTGCATTTCCTTGGCGAGTGCAAATCCACCACCACATCTGAGAAACTTTTTCCAAGTAGATGAACAGGTTCATCAGTGCACATAAAAACAATATGGAACATTCTGTTGTAGCTCTTGGTCCATACAGATTTCACTTGTGACCTATTCCCCACTGTTTTTATAGACTAATTAGAACCACCACCATAGTTCAACAGTAGTGTACCATAGAAACAAGGATGGGATACATGTCTGGAAATGTGAAAGTAAGTCTATCAGAGTTCAGTTGAGAGCAGAAAAATATTGGTAACACTAAACCACAGAAAATTGCCAGTGGAATCATAGATTAACTGCAGAAATAGAGCATCTCCCAGACACTTTCATAAAAGAATGTTTCCCTCCAATTCCAAAGATCATGCCCTTCTATATGGTTGATAATTGTGAAAATTTCAACTGTAAGTCACCACACTCCTCTCTTTACATTTTTTTTATATTACATGTTAGTGCTGATAAAATAAAATGGGAGAAAAAAGTAGAGCTGATATCATGGCTCTCACCTTCTGATTTGATTTCAATCCCATTATCACATATTTCCAGAAATAAGCAGTAGTGCCAAATAGCTTTTTCTATCTTGAGGTGGTTTCCCTGTGTGTTAGCTGTCATTGTAAAATTATTGTGCCTCCTACGTGCAGACTAAAATTCCAAACAATGGCTACTGACAAATTTCTCAATAGTTCACTGGCTCCTCACAGAAAATGGATTTTCTACCCAGCTAAAATTAATTACCGTTGTTATAGAAATCAGAATGCATCTGCCGGTTTGAACAGAAAATACTGTGTGCTTTCATTTCCTTTTTATCGCATCAGTAATACAGTCTCCAGGATCAATTTTTATCCTATAATCTTCCTAAAGAAATAGCCCACCACTATACCTGCTTACTGTGGAAAAGTCCCTGGGTTTGTGTATCCCTCAGGCACAAGAATCTCATGATGGTGGAGACACCATTTGCAGGAATAAGAGAAGGCTTCAGCGAATATTTTATGACCTCTAGTCTACCCCAAGAATATGAAGGCTTTGGGAAAGTGACACGATGGTACTAGGAGCCTGGGATGGAGAAGGTCAGAGTGTTGAAGTTACTACTTCTGCCTAACCAGCCACCTAAAACTTAGTGGCTCAAAACAGCAGCCATGCATCATTGCTCATACATCTGCAGGTCCCCAGGAAGCTAGTTCATATGACCCATTTCTGTGTCCTCAGTCACCTGGCAGCCTGCTCTTGCTTCTGCAGTGGCTCGAGCAGGACAATTGGGAGGTCTCAACTCTCCTGTCTGTGGTCTCACCTTTCAGCAAGCTAGTCTGGGCTTATTCTCAGGGCAGCAGCAAGGAGAAAAGAGAAGTATGCAAAAGTCTTTAATGATTCAGCTTGGAACGGGCATCCCATCTGGCCCACAGCAGGCTCTTAGCCAGAGCAAGTCACCACCCAGCCCAGATTCAAGGCGCAGGAAAGAAGATTCTACATCTTGATGAGATTTTAAAACCACAATGCAAAGGGCTAACATAAAGGGGTAGAGCATTGTTAAAGTGTTTTAGCCACAAGTCTAACATTCCTAGGAAACCCCTGGATAGCCTGCTTGGGTATATTACACTTCTACCTGGCGCTCTTTGGGATCATGTTCATGCTGAGATTTTCTCTTACTGTGGCCTCCTCTTGCAAACACCGTTACACCCCAAAGGGTAGGTCAGAGAAGAGACAGCGACCGAGGAAAAGAGGACAATGCTGCCTGTGCCTGTAAGACCTCATGGTCTCTCAGCTCGACCAGAACATCCAAAACACTTGCTGTGGCTTCTTGGTCAGAGGGAGTAAGCTTTCCCACCGCTTGACTTTGGGAGACTCACGTGCCTTGCTTTGGCCAATGACATGTGCCACAAGCAAAGATTTAAAATGTGTTTGGGGCACCAGGGTGGCTCAGTCTGATGAGCAGTCACCTCTTGATTTCAGTTCAGGTCATGATCTCAGGGTGCTAAGAGAGAACCCCGAGTCAGGCTCCATGCTAAGTGGGGAGCCTGCTTCAAGATTTTCTCTCTCTTCCTCTACCCCTCCTCCTGTGCACATGCTCTCTCTCTCTCAAATAAATCTTTTGAAAAATAAATAAAAATAAAATGTGTTTATACATTGCTTGTATTTTGCATTTAGGCCTGGGCCACAAGAAAAACATACCCTGAGTAGACACTGCCTCTTTAGCATGGCATGAGCCAGCCCAGACAATCCACAGGGGCGTGACCCACAAACAAATGCTTATAGTTACATGCAATTGAAATTGTGCAGCTGCTAAACAGCAAACATTGAATCACTGATAAACTGAATTAAAAGAGTAAAACAAAAGGCAAGGAGGAGACTGGAAATGCTGAAGGCAGGAAACCAGCAAAGAGGTGATGGAATCACTATCTTCAATCTGGGTTTGTACAACACATACATTTTCTGGGGAGAAATCCCACAGAAAGGGTATTTTTTTCTTTACTGAGCATTACAATCACCAATCCAAGAACATCTTTTCTACTGTGTGTGTGTGTGTGTGTGTGTGTATAAACATATTTCTTGTTTAATAGCAGGTGCTGGCCATGGCCACTCATTAGGTGAGAACTTTGTGTTATTTTTGTAAGTATAACAGATTACACTGGTGTCTGTTCAAGAACTAAACCACCTTCCCCCATCTGTGAAATGGAGATTAACATGCTAACATGCTTCAAAGGATTGTTTTCTGGTTTTTGTTTTTAAGAAAATGGGAAAAAAATAATTGAAAACACTTAAGAAATACAAAGCGATGTAAACACTAAATAATAATTACTTGTGAGAATTGCTTTGCCAAGAATCTTAAGTTAGATTATAGCTCCATTATTTGTGAGGAACAGCTAATGGGAATCTTCATTAAAAATTCTAATTTTCTACTGACTGACTCTTTACCAGATCAAAACTATTAGCAAATCCGTATCAACCACCCATCTTGAAAAAGAATGATATTTGGCGGAACCAGCCTAATTTCTTTTTGCAGAACAGTTGACCAGGGTTGTCAGAAGTCACACAGCCATTGCAGAAAGATGTGGTACTTCCCATTGGAGAGGAAAATTATCATTCTCCCCAGCAGATAAAGCTTCACAAGGGTATAAGGCTCTAGTTAGTTAGTTGGAAGACTAATTGATGTAATATTTTTTAATTACCATTCCAAAAGACCCACTGCTGATTTATATATGCACACTAATAATCATAATAGCTACCGTTTATTACGTAACTACTATGTGCCAGGAACTATATATATATATATATATATATACACACACACACACACACACTTTTATCCCCTAACCCTATTATGTGTAGTTCTTTATATATCATAGAAGCTAATGAATACTTAATGAATGTTCCTTCTTACAGATAAGAAAAATGGAACTTAAAGAATTTAAATGACTTGTGTGGCACAGGACAGAGCCAGAAAATTCAAAGAAACTTTCTGAATCCAAAGCCTAGTCTAGGACACATAGTACATTCTAGTAGCTCACTCCCTCTCCAGTGTAGACACGAAGAACAGAATGTAAACTAACAGAATCCATGCTCTTTTGAGATTTCTGATCTAAACCAAGGCAAAGTTACCTGGTGCAGCCTGCGTTCAGTGGGGTCCAGCTGTCCCCATGCAAGGTAGGGTGGACTGCCATGGACCAAGGACCAGACTTTCTCTAGGTCCTTACCTGATTCTCCCAAGGCTGTGCCCTCTGGAAATCAATCTGAAGCAAGGTAGCCTGGTATGTCCAAATACAGCATCCACCAGTAGGGCCTCAGCTCCAGCCATTCCCTAGTTCTCTTTGGTCAACCACCCTGTGAACACACTGACATGCCTTCCTACCTCTTGTTCTACAAAGATTGACCCTGTTACCCAGCTCCAGGAAAATATGTAGGCTGATTGGGGCTTCCAGGGACCCTTAACCTTCTAATTTTCCTCATCTATCTCACTACCCAGAACACTCCCCACAACATACTTAGCTCAACATGTTCTTCTCCATGGAACATGTTTTATATGTTTACTATAATATCATGAGCATAAAATCTGGAGCCAGAAATCCCAGCTTTGTCATTTATTAATGGACTTTAAGAATGTCTCATAATTGGGGCACCTGGGTGGCTCAGTCAGTTGAGCATCCAACCCTTGATTTCAGTTCATGGGCTTAAGTTAGTGAGATTGGGCCCAGATTGGGCTCAGTGTTGAATGTGGAGCATGCTTAAGAATCTCTCACTCCCAAATAAATATTTAAAGAAAAAATATCGGGGGTGGGGAGACACCTGGGTAACTCAGTTGGTTACACATCTGCCTTCAGCTCAGATCATGATCTAAGGGTCCTAGGATCAAGCCCTACATCAGACGCTCTGCTCAGCAGGAAGTCTGCTTCTCCCTCTTCCTCTGCCCCTCTGCCTGCTTGTGTTCTCTTTCTCTCCCTCTCTCAAACAAAATCTTTAAAGAAAAAAAGTTTCTCTTTCCTTCTGCCCCCCCCACTTATGCACACTCTCTTTCTCTGTTAAAAAAAAAAAGAAGAAAAGGAGGAGGAGGAGGTCTCATGATCATCTTAAGCCTTGACTTTCTCATCTATAAAGTGGAAATGAATCTATAGAGAAAAAGAATGTACTTTAAGGCAGGTCTTTCAAATCTCACCAGAAGTACTGTTAACCCAGATACTTCAGATAGAACACTCTGACAAATTGGAGAGGGATTTCAGTTGAGGGAGCTTGGTCTATGACCCTACTATCATGCTGCCTAGGAGCCTAACTGATTCCCCCTTTATACTGGCCCTGAATCATAGCTCTTAAAAAGAGGGACATGTAATTAAAACTCCGTGAGGGTAAGGATTTTTGTTTGGTTTACTAATATATCCTAAGGACATGAGACATAGCTGGTATTCAGTAAATATTCTTTGAATAAATGAATGGAGAAATTGCCATAAATAGCCAAACTCAAAATTCTACCCACCAGGGAAGTAATTGGCCTAGTGGTTTAAAGCAGTGATTTAGGGGTCTAACAGATTTGAGTTCCATTTCTGGCTCTGCATCTTATAAACTATGTGAGCTTGGGCAAGAGTTAAACTCCTAGGCCTGAGTTTCATCATCTGGAAATGAAAATAATAATAGCGTCTACTTGTTCAGGGCTGTTTGAAGGATTAAGTGAGATAATACATGGAAAACATTTAACACATGCTTGGCATGCAGACCAACTGCTGGGAGTAAGAGAAGCCAGGAGTATTGCAGGAGTAGTCAAGTGAGACAGAGGTCCTTTGGTTTATGGATTCCATTTGTGTTCTCTTTGTAGGCATAAGTGACACCAATTCATTCATTCACTCAGCAAATACCTTTTAGGGGCTATGTGCCAGACATTGATTTAGGCACAGGGGATGCTTTAGTGAACAAAACAAAGAACTTCTGGCAGAAACAAATATATAAGCAACAGATGAAATAAATAAGTAAATTATAAGGTATGTTAGACAGTGACTAATGCTTTGGAAAATTAAAAGTAATGCAGGGTAAGTGTGATCAGCAGTGGGAGGTGGCAGCATAATGTAGTATTTAAATAGGGTGATTCTTGAGAAGGTGACATTTGAGGAAAAATTTGAAGGAGGTGAGAGATTTGGTCATGTAGGTATCTGGAAGATGAGCAGTGAAGGCAAAAGGGAACAGCCAGTGCAAAGGCCCTGTGGAGGGATAGGACCGGTGCCTTTATGGGTCTGTAAAGAGATAATCAGGGCTGGAGTAGAGTGAACAGAAGAGGGTGCAGATTATTTAGAAGCTGGTAAGCCATTGTAAGGACTTCAATATTTGACATAGCCTGGGTTTTAAAAGGGTTGTTCTGGCTGCTGAATTGAGAACATGTCATAGGGAAGGAAGTACACAAACAAGGACACCTATGAAGAACCTATTAGAGTGATATAAACAGGAGATGATGGGGACATGGACCAGGGTACCAGGGACCCGGGAAATGGCAAGAAATGGTTGGATTCCAGATATATTTTAAGGTGATTAAAATGGGTAGAAGTCAGAGGTTTGCCCCAGTGAAGGTCTGCTTATCTCCACTTATTTCCAGACGACACAGTGCCCAATCAGTAAAGAGAAATACGAATAATTCCATAAAATTATACTTGGTGGGCCTTGCCCTGTTCAAAGAACCATGGCCTCCATCCCTGATTTTTATTCAAAATTAGCAATTTATAGACCTTGGCCTGTCTGCTAACATCACAAAAAGTTAGCCATTATGTGCTGACTCATGAACAGTGTGTGTTCTTGTGAACTTGGATCAAGTCAAGCCCCAGTTCTAATCACTAATTTCTAGGCAATCTAGAAGATACATGAACACGTTAAATAATACCACAGACTTGCACCCAGCAACATACAAATGTGTAAAATTCTATAACACAAACAATCTATTTCTTTCACAGATAAATTGCAAGGGAAAAAGAAGAAAGAGACTTACTCCTTTAGATTGAAAATGATTTAAGAGGTACCCCTTCCAAATGTTTTAACCTTAGGTCCTGTTTTTCAATATATCCATATTTTTAAAAATTTATGAGATATTTGGGCAAATTTTAACACAATTTCATATTTGATAATATTAACACATTATTGTAAATGCTGTGAGGTGTGAAAATGGATCGTGGTTATGTTTTTAAAAGGAAAAGAGTATCCCTCTCTTTTAGAGTAAGAGTTGGCAAACAATTTCTAAGAAAGGTCAGATAGGAAATATTTTAAGCTTGTGGAGCAAACATTCTGTCCCAACTACTCAACTCCACCATTATAGCACAAAAGCAACCATCCACAATAAGTAAATGAATAAGTATTACTGTTGTTGAGAAAGAAAATCTTTTCCTCTATACTCTTAAATTCATTTGTTGGAAGCTTGTGAACTAAACTGAATGAAAAACAGATTAGGGGGGTACCTAGATGGCTCAGTAGGTTAAGCCTCTGCCTTCAGCTCAGGTCATGATCTCAGGGTCCTGGCATGGAGCCCCGCATTGGGCTCTCTGCTCGGCGGGGAGCCTGCTTCCCCCTCTCTCTCTCTGCCTGCCTCTCTGCCTACTTGTGATCTCTCTCTCTCTCTCTCTCTCTGTCAAATAAATAAGATCTTTGAAGAAAATTTTTAAAAAGAAAAGGTTAGGAAAGATTTTTATTCACATACATGAGTACACACACCTAGAAGGTAGTTAGAATTTGGGACTTACATATCACCTTAAGGGGGGGGGCTTGCAAAGGACACTTATAGGAAACCAAATGAGTTCTAGGAAGGATAAATGGGCCCTTAGAAAAATAGATGACAGATATGATAGTTTTGTGACAATGTCTGTTTAGATGTGGTTCCAACTTCTTTAAGATAAGAATTAATCTTTCATAATGTTGAAATTCCCAAGGAGGAGATTTATGATAATTGAGTTCTTTTGGGAGACTCTGGTCTTAGGCACATAAGGGAGTTGGTAGGAGAAAAACCTATCCTCAAATGACTTCAGCTTAAAATTATTTTTATGCCATATGGCATATTCTGGACCCCTTCGCTATGTTCCAATTAAAACAGACATTGGGCTGTAATTTGCTACCTCTTTATTAGAGATGCATATTGGAATATTTATACATGAAGTAATATGATGTATGAAATCTGTTTCAAAATAATCAAGTAGGGGAAATGAATGGGCATTTAGGTAGAAGATTGCCCATAAACAGATAACCGCTGGTGAGTACATGAAGATTTATTATATTTTGTTCTATATTTTTAAATGTTTGCTATTTCTCATCATAAAGGTAAAAAAAAAAACTAAGAAAGAAGCAAAACAAAACAAAACAATACTTGAGATTTTTAATTAATCACTATTATTGAAAACATTAAATTCCAGGAACAGTGCTAACCACTTTTAATGTACTAACTCATTTAACTTTCAAAACCACCTTAAGAAGTAGGTACTATTATTATGCCCATTTTACAGATGAGGAACAGGAGATACAAAAAAGGTTAAATAGCCAAAGTCACAGAGCTCATAAAAGCTCAGAACCACTATCTGACCCAGGCAGGTTGGCTCCAGAGACCAGGGTCTCCTAAGACACTGTACAAGTTACTTATTAGGTATAAGATGCTTATGGATTTGTAGAATTCTCTCTGTTCTCTGCTAACAATGACTCTTCTCTAGTTAATATGCTGCTCCAGTAATGTCTAGTCTGGGAGGATTACCTCCTGGATCTTTGCATTTTACATTATTATTCATTCATCTTTCTGAACTGCAATATGATAACTAAGCTTAGTTATTAAAATAATCTAAATCCTTCTGTATCTGAATGCATTTTTTAATCAACCTTCTCCCTCTTGATTTCATCCAAAATACAACAACGAAAAAATCTTCTTGAGAAAAAAGACCCAGTGGCTTGTATAAAACATGAGTATTTGAGTCCTGCTAATCTCAAGTATACAATTTTAACCAAGCAGGCAGAGATTCAGGTCAGGAGCCAGTATTTTCAACCATCATTGTGTGTACAGAGGATTTCACATCAGCAGTATTAGCAGAATCTTTAAATAGACATCAAAAAACAAAACCCAGGCTACAGGAACCTTGAGAGGTCATCTAATACTCCCTGCTGCTAGGAAGGGGTGGGCCTGAGCCAGCCAAGAGAGGCAACCTTTCATCCCTTCACCAGGAATTTCATAAGCTTCTTTGTTAACATTTCTACGCTTCAAAACACTTATTTGAGGGGAAATTCCTAAAGTCTGGATATGGTATTTTAGCCTGACAAAGCTTTTCTCCATTTAGTAATAGGTCTCAAGGATGATACTATAACAGTAATAATAAATATAGATATAAAATATAAAAATAATGATAAAATCCAAAGGCAATTGAATTTTCTGGATCTAGCAACAAAGCTCCTGGAGAATTCATTAATATGAAAAAGACCATACTCGTCTCTTAATACAATAGCCACTTTTTACACAGATGATCCCACTCAGTGTATTATCGATCAACCTGTTGGAGGTTTAAAATCATTATTGCAGGGGCGCCTGGGTGGCTCAGTGGGTTAAGCCTCTGCCTTCGGCTCGGGTCATGATCCCAGGGTCCTGGGATCGAGCCCCACATCGGGCTGTCTGCTCGGCAGGGAGCCTGCTTCCTCCTCTCTCTCTCTGCCTGCCTCTCTGCCTACTTGTGGACTCTGTCAAATGAATGAATAAAATCTTTAAAAAAAAATAAAAATAAATAAATAAAATAAAATCATTATTGCACAAGTATTATTACTGACTCCATCTACAGATGAGAAAACCAAGGCCCAGCAACAGTGATTTCAATCTAGGTCTACTGAGTCCAACTCTCCCTCTCTGCCCCACCCCCATACCACCCTAGGAAAGCAAGGAAATCTTCAAGTGGGTTGTTCGTCATCAGATCATGGTTAACAGAGCTTGGCTAGGGTGGAATTCAGCAGTGAAAGGAAAAAGGAAATTCTCATATGCTGTCTTCTGACGTCAGGCCAGACCAAAATGGCAACATATCTATCAGTAACTTGGAGGTCATAACATGTCATTAGCCAGTGATGAGGCATGTGGAGAATGGGTTGACTTGTACTCGTCCACACTGCTTTAATTTGTAAAACTGATCATATACTGGGGCACCGGGTAGCTCCATCAGTTAAATGTCTGACTTGATTTTGGCTCAGATCATGATCTCAGGGTTGTGAGATGGAGCCCCGCATCAGGCTCTTTGCTGGGTATGAAGTCTGCTTAAGATTCTCTCTCTCCCTCTGCCCCTCTCCTGCCCTGCGCTCACTTGCTGCACTTTCTTTTAAATAAATAAATAAATAAATAAATAAATAAAATATAGGATGCCTGAGTGGCTCAGTCAGTTAAACATCCACCTCCTGCTCAAGTCATGATCCCAGGGTCCTGGAATTGAGCCCCGCATGGAGCTCCCTGCTCAGTGCCTGCTTCTCCCTCTCCCTGCCACTCCCCATTGCTTGTGCACTCTCACTCTCTGTCAAACAAAAAAATAAAATATTTTAAAAAGATGAGCATATACCCTATACTATCTGCGGTAATGAAAAATATACCATCAGTGTTTTTACCTATAAATAGGTCCTTCCCTTAAGATACAATGATGAATTTTAAAATCCTAAGTATTTTAAAATTCTAAATAAAGATATACAAATACTGTACCTGGAAAGAGCAGAATATTTACACCTAGAGAAGTATTATTTTGATTTTCAAATGGTGGTTTATCAGACTTCAAATGTTCTAATATAATCTCTCAATACCTGCAAAACCAAATAGGTCACATATTCATTCTTTTCCAAATAGACAAAAGGAGACATTCAATAAACTTTCCACCATTCCTTCACCCAACTCAAAACAGGGTCCATAAGAGTTTTCTTCACTCTGTTCTATAGGATTTCTCTTAGTAGGGAGCATCAACTCTTGCTTTTTGAGCAGATGATATATTCTTAAGTTTAAGAAGATGCTCTTTGGGGTCAGAAGATACCTTTGAGTCCCTGCTCTGCCACTTTGACTTTGGAAACTTTGGACCAGCTTTTTAATTTCACTGAATTTCAGGTTCCTTATCCCTAAAATGAGGACAACAATATTACCGGAATTACATAACTGTTATGAGGATTAAATGAGAAGGATTAAGAAAGGCACTTGAAACAATGTATGGCATATAAGCATTAGCTATTGTTCTTGTAATTGTTATTACTACTCCGGTACTAAAATCCAGCTTTCTAAGGTTATACTGCAAAGTTTCTGGACACTTCACTGATGCACAAAGATTAGATGGCTAAACATTTCAGAGAATGTCAAACAATGTGCTTCTTTGAAGAGTTAGGGCAGGAACTGTGAAAATATAACCCATTGACCGAATCTGCCCCTTTCCTGCCAAATCCTGCTAGACCTACACACTCATTTATGCATGGTCTATTGCTGCTTTTGAACTATAAGGGGAAGGTTGAGAAGATGTGACTGAAACCATATAACGCATTAAGCCAAAAACATTTGCTATCTGGCCCTTTACCAAAAATGGGCTGAACTCTGAGTTGAAGGCATTTTTGCTCAAGACAGCATATTTAGTTTCTTATAATTCAAGATAACATTGCTTGTAAGCAATTCTAAAGAAGCTACCAAGATAAGCTTTCTTACTTGATCCCAACCAGCAAAGCGGAGTCTCAAGTAACCAGAGAAAAAGCATGGCAGCTTCCACTAATTTTAGTCAGGAGGTCCATCCCCTGTACTTAAGGCCCTAAGTGGGCAACTCTTACCTTAATAACATCTCTTTTGGTTTTCTAAGACCATGGGTGAATGGCTCTTCCTCACTAACTTCCTGGAACAAAGATATTTTTAGTTATTGTTGAGACTGAAATAGTTGTTTGTGTTGGTGTATGTGTTCGTGTATATACTTGCATGTAACGTCTGTGGGTGCCACACAATTTGCTAGATTCTGGGAATGCAATTTTTTTTCCAAGGATCGTTAAGATTTTTTTCCATGAAACTTATGTTTGAACAGAGAGATTTGTTTACAAACCCAGAAAAAAGGGGACAATTTTTAAAAAATTATTATTTATTTGACAGAGAGCACGAGTGAGCACGAGCTGTGGTGGGGGTAGAGGGAAAGGTAGAAGCAGACTACCTGCCAAGCAGGGATCCAGACAGGGGACTCAATCCCAAGACCCTGAGATCATGATCCAAGCTGAAGGCAGACACCTAGTTGACTGGGCCACTCAGGCACCCCTAATAGGGGATAATTTCTGATAGTAACAAGAGATTAAAAAAAAAAATACCGTGGGGCTCAGGGATGGAAAGGGATTAGTAAAGGAAAAGAAAGGACTACTTTTTTATTTTTAAGAATTTATTTGTCAGAGAAAGAGCGTGCACAAGCAGGAAGAATGGCAGGCAGGGGGAAATGCAGGCTCCCGCTGACCAAGGAGCCCAATATGGAACTCGAACCCTGGACCCTGGGATCATGACCTGAGCGGAAGGCAGGCTCTTAACTGAGCCACTCAGGCGTCCAAGGGGGCTACTTTAGATTGGGTGACCAAAGAAGACCTCTCCCAAGAAGAGGCATTCATGCTGAAACCTGACTAACAAGAGGAAGCCATTTTGCACATAAGTTAAAAAAATAAAAATCATGTTCCAGGACAAGGGAAGAGCAAGCAAAAAGCAGAAATGAGCATGGTGTATTTGAGGAAGAGAAAGAACACTTGAATGAGAGTAGTATGACATGATATCAGAGAGGGAAGTCAGGGCCAAATAACATAGAACCCCTGACCTTGGTCAGGTGTTTGAATTGCATCCTTCATCAAATGGGAAGCCATAGGAAGCTTTCCAGCAGAGACATGACATGATCTGATTTATATCCTACGAAGATCAGTTTGGCGACTATGACAAGCATGAATGGTGTTTAGGAAGCATTGGATAAGCTGAAGCAGGGAGACCACAAAGTTGCCCCTTGTACTGATAAGGAAAATCTGTGTTCTGAGGTGGATGACCAATCCACCCCGGGCCCAGGGCCATTCCAGGCTTTCCCCTAGCCCCACCAGCCACAGCCACAAGAGTGGCACAGAAACAAAGTGAAAGTGTATAAACTACCCCATTTGTCTGTGCTAGGGTCTCAGACCTTGAGGGATTACTCTCCTCTGGGGCCGTCGGTGTGAAATAAATCTCTGATCCTCCATGATCTCCCAGTGCCACTTGGTTTTCTTGGCCAGGATCCAGCCCACATTCCATAATAGTACTAGTGCAGGGGAGAGGTGATAGCAATGGTTGGGTGTGAAGATCAGTGACTGCTTAGGGCATGTACTGGGTATATAATTCACTGGAATGGCTGAAGGATTGGAAATGGGAAAGCAAAATCTGGGGAATCGAGGATGATTCCTACTAGCCTTGTGGTCTAAGCAACCAGGTAATTGGTAGAGCAATTTTTGAGATTCATTCATTTGTTCACTCAGCAAATGTTTACTGAGGACCTACTTTGTGCCAGGTACTATTCTAGGCACCAGGAACTCTAGCAGTAAAATAAGCAGTAAAAATTCCCACTCCGGTAAAATTTCTATTCTAGGAGGGAACAGAGAATACAGAAGATTAAGGGAGAAGCAAAGAATCTGGGGAGGAAGATGGGGGGAATCATTTACCAGATCCTGCTGATTCTGTCTCCCAAATATTTCTTATAGTTCAAGTTGAAAAAGATGGCAGCTGCTTTAAAGCCACATTCACCTTGTTAAATTAATTAAACGAGGAGGCTCTTAGACTGAGGTGGCTCAAATATTGTGGCAGCTGATGTAAATAAACCAAAATCAAGCCTGTATATGCCTCAAGGTTATCAAATAGAAAGCTAAGGACAACCAATCACAAACAGCCAACTAGGATGTAGACTACAGTCAAACAGTGATTGCCTTGCTTTGCTTCCACCTGTTCTCTACAAAATCTCTCCCTGAGCTCTTGCTGGTGGAAGGCTCCTAACCATTTCTCATTTGGTACTGGCCAATTTGAATCAATAAATTTTCAGATAAACTCTGAAAATATTTAGCATGCCTCATTTTATCTTTTAACAGAGTAGTCTTGAAAGACCTTGGGGAGGGGAAATCTTCCTAATGGGCAGAGCTGCAAATAGCCCAACCGGCCATCTACTTTGTCCAAAAGAAGCCCAAGATGTGAGACTATATCAAGATTCCTAGGGAATAGCCAAAAGTCTTGCCTTCAATCAGGCGTCTGGAAAGAAAAATATGGAAAGATCAGAGAGAAGATTATCTGGGGCAGAACCATGCAGACGGACATACAGACACTTATTTGAATAAAGACTTCTGTATCACACATTTATACCCCCCAGAAGACATCCACCACTGCAGAGGAACTGAACAACCAAGTGGACAAAAGGACTCTGCCAACTGACATTAGTCAGCCTTGTCACTGAACACCTCAGAACTCGCATGAAAGACACATGAATGAAGTAGTCACAGTGGCAGGAATGGAGGCTACATATGGGCCCACCAATGTGGACTCCCACTTACCAGATGGATCTAGCTACTGCTGCCTCCATTTACTAAGTAAACAATTTGGCTACAGCTGCGCCTCCTCGTCTGCCAGGGATACCTTCCAAGACCCCCCAGTGGAGGCCTGAAACCACAGATAGTACGCAACCCTATAAATTCTGTTTTTTCCTATACATACATACCTATGATAGAGCTTAATTTATAAATTAGGCACAGTGAGAGATTGACAAATAGAATTATACTGTAATAAAAGTTTTGTGAATGTGCTCTCTCAAAATACCTTACGGCACTGAACTCACCCTTCTCCTTTTGCTGATGGCAGATAGCACATGCCTACGTGAGGAGATGACGAGGACGTGAGGGGAACGTCACGGGTGCTGTGGCAGAACCTTGGGCTCTCACTGACCTTCTGACCACCCATCAGGAGGATGACTGGCTTCTGGACTTGAGGGCAGGAAATCAAAACTTCGGAAAACCAAACTGCAGGTAAGGGGGAACCACTGTAGCGTTACCCCTGAACGTCCAACGTAGCTCAGAAAGAAGCATCTGTGTTTCATGGTCATAGGATTAGATTCCTATTTCAGGGGTTCCACAAACATGGAACCCCACACAACACAATAGCTGGGTGGTGCTTCTTGTCAGCCTCCCTGACGAGATCTGAATGGGCCCTTCACACCGGAGGGCAAGGAAAGCCTGAAGAAAGAGGCCGGCCACTCCTTGTTGGTGGGCGGCTGGCCAACAAGTAAGGGAACTTTATGAGGCTCGTTTCCCATGGATCTCTGCATCAGCTGCGAGAAATCTTTAAAATTTGTAGAGAGGCCTTAATGAGGTTCAGTCGTGTAACTGCCCAGATAATTTCAATAACACATTGCTCGCTCAAGGCTGTGTCCTTGAAATTGCCTCCCTCTGTAGAAACTAAGGGCTGAATGTAGATTTTTTAGGACCCAGGAGGGTGGTCAGGAGCTTCTAAATTGCCTGGGTCTAGCCCGAGGGTCAACTGGTGTTTCTGTCCGCTGGGTGACCCCCTGCAACAATTTACCCCTCGTGATCTGCCTTTACAATCTTACAAGCCCCCACGCCCCGCCCCCGGCCTCTTCTGCTAATTACCCTGAGCAGGCAGCAAGGAGTTTCACTGGGATGGAGGTGATTCATTGGACAGCTACCTGGCTGTGTTGGAGGCAGATACCACAATACAGACACATGCAAGAGAACACAGATTGAGGTAACGATTCCCAAGATAAAGAACAATTTTTTCCACCAAAGACCCCATGATCCAAACTACCAATCGTTAAGTTACCGAAGAAGGGTGTCATTCAGAACATTCTCTTGTATCCTCATGCGACTCTGCTAATGTATTAGCATTAGCAGGTATGAACACACAGCATTCTCCTGGGTAATGGCATAGGTGCCTCCCTGCCAGGCAGTAATAACATTCAAGGCCATCCTTTTTTGGAGGATAGTTTTTTTCTTTAGAGGTATTTCAGTGTTCGGTAAGGAGAGGCTGTGTTGGCTATCATTTAAGGCTTCCTAAGTGAATTTTGTAAGGCCTTCTATGTGAGTGATAATGTCCTCCAAGATGATGGTGAGGGGAAAAGACAATGACCAAATGATTGTACCAGTGGAAAACAGAATGTATCCGTTTGGCCTAGAGGAGAGTGAGGTTGGTGGCTTTAGGATTTGACCTGGTTGTAATACTGTGCATGTTTCCTGGGGGAGGCAGCACTCTCGGACAGGAGGAGATGGACTGGAGGCAGAATACGTCAGACCAAGACCTCTACTTTCTTCCCGTTTAAAATGGTGCATGTTTCATTCCAGGTATAGTACATTTCAGAGGTCCAGCTTGCAGCAGGACAACTGGATCCCAGTGGAGATTAAATAGTTCCTCCTCATCCAGGGGTGCAAAGTAATTATTCATCCATTCTGGTGGGACATGCCATTGCAAATCCCAGTAGGTAACACCTTTCCCAGGCATCATGGGACTTCGTATACTCAGCAGCACAGCACTTTGATCCATGGTGACGGTTGGTGGGGAGGGCTCTGGTTCCCACAATTGCCATACATTTGTGGTATTGGGTATCTCAGCTGGGTCCTCAGTCTGGCATATGGAGCAACAGGTGCTACTGGATGATCATCCAAATGTATTAAAACATGGGATAGTACCTTAGTCTACCCAGGCAAGGTAGTTTCACCCTTGAGTAATTTAATCTATTGCTTGCAGTTTATAGGTAAGATGGAACCTCCATTCAATGTCATACTCTTTTGTCCAGTTTTGTACATCATGACATTTGCAATGTGGCCCCTGATCACCATCTATTTGATGAGGGTATCTACATGGTACTTAGCTTCGCTAATCCCCTATAGTGACAGGAATACTTGGGTTAGGCCATAGTGTCGACACAAATCAAGGCATATTAAGAACCCTCAGTTGGAGGGAGGGGACCAACATCATCAACCTGCCGATCTGTCATCCATTGGCAACTCCAGTGAACAGCCCTAGGGTCTTTTGGCAATTGCCCTGGGCATTTTTAGAATGCACAAGACATGTTGTTACTGCATTAACCAAGTCTATGTATTTCAAGGGCAATTTGGCAATATGCCATTCTACCTGGGCACTAGTGTGGCACCTACTGAGGGGTCAGTACGAGGGCTTGTACAGAGCAATGGCATTAACTTCCTGATTGCCAGGAGGTGTCCTGCCTTATGAGCCAGGACGTAGAAGGCAGTGAGAAATGTCTCAGGCCCTTGCAGGTGAACCCAAATGTCCTTCCACATATCCTGACCTCACAGGGGCTTATTCATGAACATCCATCTCTCAGCTTCCCACCGGTCCAAACCATGGGGATGATCCCTTTTGAATAGCCAAACTGTCAGTATACAGGGTTAACGGCCAGGACTTATGAGTGATCACCAGCCAAACTGCTCTGAGTTCAACTCACTGGCTGCTGTAGCTCTTTCCTGTTACAAGGAGAACAGATTCTTACTTAACTTATACAAAAAGCTATATGGGGGGCACCTGGGTGGCTCCGTGGGTTAAAGCCTCTGCCTTTGGCTCGGGTCATGGTCTCGGGGTCCTGGGATCGAGCCCTGCATCGGGCTCTCTGCTCGGCAGGGAGCCTGCTTCCCCCTCTCTCTCTACCTGCCTCTCTGCCTACTTGTGATCTCTGTCTGTCAAATAAATAAATAAAATCTTTTAAAAAAGAAAAAAAAAGTCTAAAAAAAGGCTATATGGACATGAACATAAGAATACACAGTAAGAGTTTCCAAATTCTGGAAGGATCAGATAGGGAAGAAAAGATAAATGTTTCAACTTTGTTGATAAAGGTAGATGTTGGCAAACTGCTGATAGCTTAAGGAAAAAGAGCAAAAGGTTTTCTTAAATCTGGAAAAACAAGACCAAAAAAAAATGTTTCCAATAAAAAGCCATAAAAATTATAGACATCCTTATCAGTTTTTCCATTATTCTGTAAATTCTTACTCAGTTCTGTAGTATGATCTTAGATATCAGACACCTGTACTTGTCAGTATTTTCCATGAGTCTCCTAGAAGATAAAGCAATATGTAGGAACACTTTTGCAAGGGCATGGGAGTACAACAATAACTGTCTGTAAAAGACAAAAGACTTGAAAATAGTTATGGTTAAAGATCTGGTAAGAGTTCATTAACAATGTGATTAACATGGAAATTTGGTTATTTCTTTGGCACACAACCTCTTGATGACTCCTCCAATACCGAACAGGGGGCTTCCCGCAGAACAAACGAGCAAACGAGCTGGACCCTGGGAGCACGCCAGTGACATGGCATCCATGAGTTGTATCCCATGTCATAGCATCCGGAAACAGCCAGCCTCAGAGAATGCCAAAACAGCCCTCTAACGGCAAACCTGAATCAGCAGCTCACAAGCAATATCCTGAACGTGGTGCCATCCTCAGGATGCAGCATTTGCTGAAATCAAAGACTTCGGTACAGGGCCAAGTCCCCACTAAGTAGAACACAATGGGTGTGGGGAAGAGGAGTGACCCCGATTACCATCACTCCCAGTGATTCAATCACAATAGGGAATTTTGTGCTTCCCGTACTTGTAACTCTGGGCTCTGCAGCGTTAGAAGTTCTGGTCTCCAAAGGGTGTACATACTCTTGCCAGAAAACACAGAAAGTGTCTCATTGAACACCAAAGTGTAGTTACCACTAGGACACTTGGACTCCTTATGCCCAGAGCCCGGAAAGTCAACATACTGGGTGTGGTATTTGACCCTAATCAGCTGAAGAAGATGGCACTGCTTTACAAGGACAGGAAGAGTATGTGTGGAATCTAGGTGGTGTACTTGGGCACCTTCTGGTATTTCCTTTCCTCCTGATGCCAATGGTCTAGACACAAACAGCAACTGCTGTCTGGAAAAGGTGTGGTATGATTGCTTAGGGCCCAGGATGTCGGGAATGAAGGTTTGGGTCAGACCACAGGGGAGTCAGCAAATTCTGCCAAGATAAATACAGCTGAGTGCGAGGGGGAATTTAGGATGAACAGTGGATGAGGGGGAGGATGAGGACCAGTGTGAACCTGAAACCTACCGCGACATTAGGAGCTACTATTTGTCCCACTAAGCTTCCTCTTCTAGGAGAAGTGGTTAAGCTGTCTTTGTGAGGCTGTTATGTTCACCTGTTATCCTCTGACGCTGGAATCTGAAGTCCACAGGGCAGGCAGTTGGAAAGGGAAGGTGGATGTAAAGTTTCAATAACAAGCCGGAACCCACAACCACGAGAATGAACTGAAACCACTCAGAACTTGCTCCTTCTGATTTGGGTGGTGTGGGGCAAAACCTGGGCCCTTCATTATCACGGAGCTAGACACACACCTGGTCCAGGAGTCAGGGAAACTGAAGGAAGATCCAGCAGAAGGGGAAGCAGTTTCGGGCTCAGCCACCGCCTCCTCATTGAGGTGAACCAGCAAATCCCCATCACGTATCTGCTATGAAATGGCTGCTGCTTTACGTCCACCCTCCCAATCGCCCACAAGAATCTCTTATGGCCAGCACTAACCAAAAACATAAAGAGAATTCTGGGTAATGTAGGTGAGCCTAGCCAAGCTGACATCTTACAAAACCATCATGACCTTACCTTAAGTGACCTCCCATTACTTTTATGCCCTTAACAAAACTTGTTAAGTTTCCTTGTGACCTGACTTCCACCAGATTTCCCGCTTTATTTCCTCTTCCTCCCCCCCAGCCCCCCAATCTCAGGCTATATGTATTTATGTATAGTACAAATGTTCTGAGTTTTCTAACCTTTCCACACTATTCCTTGTGGCTGCAAGACTTTTCATTCCATCTCTCTCTTCCCCTAACCTGGCTGAGACCTATTCACCCTAAGGGTTCAGCTTTTTTTTTCCTTTTTAAAGATTTTATGTATTTATTTGACACAGAGTGATCACAAGTAGGTAGAGAGGCAGGCAGGGGAAGGGGTAAGCAGGCTCCCCGCTGAGCAGAGAGCCCGATGGAGAGCTCGATCGGGATCCCAGGACTCCGAGACCATGACCTGAGCCGAATGCAGAGGTTCAACCCACTGAGTTACCCAGGCACCCCTGGGCTCAGCTTCTTTTTGGAAACTTTCCCTGGGGGGCACCTGGGTGGCTTAGTCGTTAAGCAACTGTTTTCAGCTCAGGTCATACCCCAGGGTCCTGGGATCAAGCCCCACATCAGGCTCCCTGGTCAGCAGGAAGTCTGCTTCTCCCTATCCCACTCTTCCTGCTTGTGTTCCCTCTCTCGCTGTGTCTCTGTCAAATAAAATCTTAAAAAGAAAAAACAGGAAAACTTCCCTGTTGTATCACTTTATTCTTGGCAGTCAGTACAAAATCTCCATAGTTAGCAACCAACAAATTTTGGTTGAGTAAATTAATACGTGCCAAAGACAATTAGAACTGATTATAACTGAATGAATATGGCTGCAGTCTTGGGAATACAGGGGATGAAGTGTTATGGTTAAGGTCAGTGGGTAGATAATATATCCAGCCTATTAAAACATGTGGAACACAATTCAGTTCGGCAGAAATATACACGTCCCATTTATCCATTTATCCACTTATTCACTCTACCCCTTTGCTCTATAAACCCCCATTTTAACACCCACTTCTTGCTCAGTTTGAGTCTCCCACAAAGCAGAGCCTAACACAAGGTTGTTTGTTTGGGAGGTGATTCCTGGGAGTAGGATTAAAAATCAGAAAGGGGAAAAAGGGAAGGGGGAAAAGCCAGGAAAGAGGTTATTGAACTGGTTAATGCCCCGAGTGCTGAAGTTTTATCTGACCAGAAACCCTCTGAGGAACTGGGGAGAACATTAGATATCCCTCTGGGAGGAGGCTGACACACTTAACCACTAATCCCATCCTTTTTGGTTTTGACTGCTGCTCTAGGGAACTTGTCCCTGTCCCTTTCCCAATACTTACAGCCAGATGGGGATGAATGAGATCCCAAAAGATCTTTAGAAAAAGCCCCAGCGTGGAAAATTAGAGACACCACCAGCACTTGTGGGGGACATTAGAAGCAGACATAAAAATTATCTACCATAGCTATAATAAAGGTGGATTGAGGTAATGTGGCTTAAGTCACCAACAAGTTCTGCTCCACTTCCCAAGAACCTTTATCTCCATTAATCACTAGATGCCACCATAATTACAAAAGGAGTGAGAAACACCAAACCAATTTTAATTCCTTCTTTCAGAGAACTCATGACTTGGACATTTAGGGAAATTCCACTAATTTATTGCATCTCTGTATAGATAATACGAAGAAAAGGTTGCTAGCTGGATAGAAGGGGTAACTAGCTTGCTGCCGGCTGACTGCTTTATTCAAAGAATGTTGATCAATGAGGCAAACTCCCAGTTATGTGTGTCTTCCTTCTCCTTATGTAGTATGGGGATGGTAAGCCTAGAGTTGTGCAATGCAACAACCTAGCCTAGCACAGAACAGCTACTCACCAAATGTTATTGGAAGATACAAGAGCAGGTGAAACATCAAACAATTGTTTGACCTAGAGTATTAGGAAAATAGAGATCGGTGGTTCTCATATGGGGACCATTTTGCCACCCAGAAAACACCTAGCAACATCTAGAGACATTTTTGGTTGTCACAACTAGAGAAGATGGTGCCTCTGAAATCTAGTGGGTAAAGGTGGATGCTGCCCAGCATCCTGTAGTATACAGGACAGCTTCCCCTTACCCCAACAAAGAATTATCCTGTCCAAAATATCAGTCAGGGTTTTTTTCAACCTGCCACAGATGAAGGGTATCTGGGTATTGATACAGATTGACATATAGATACATATTGATATATTTATGTAAACATTTATTTCTCCATTTAATATAGTTAAAATTTTTTTAAAAAATCATATTTAATTACAAATTATTTGTCCTACATGCCAGCAATACAAAGTGTTGCATTAGTACCACCAAAACCGAAGGAATTGGTGAGTCCAATACATCTTTTCTCAATTTTCCATTCCTGTGCCTTTAGTGGAACATAATTGAGATCAAATTCTGGTTCTGCACAATCCAGGTTTAAAGTAGGTGGTAGTTTTTGATAATAACAAGCCAGAGCAGTAAAAGCTGCCTCAACTGCCCCTGCAGCTCCCAACAGATGTCCCGTGGCTCCCTTAGTTGAAGAAACTGCAAGGGCAGGTGCATGGTCTTTGAAAAGATGTTTGATAGCTTTGTTTTCAGCAGCATCTCCCAATGGGGTGGAAGTAGCATGTGCGTTGACATAGGATATCTCCTCAGGTTGTACACCTGCATCTCTTACAGCTGCAGCCATACATCTAATAAAATAAGGAAAGAAGTTCATCAGAACTAAGTTTAGTTTGCACACAGGAGTCTTTATATGGCTTATAAGAAAAAAATAAACATATATGCTGGGTGAAGAGAATCCTTTCCTCTAACAACAGAACCCCAACTTGGATTACCAGATGAATCAGAATGCCACCTGCATGGGAATAAGGAGTAACCCCCAATACCCTGGACTGATTCAACACCATGAAATAAACACACACACCTATATGTTTTATAATCTCTAACAAAATATATTTCCATTTATTTGAATTGGTATTTTTCTCTGGAGGAAAAACCATGTTGACTCAAGCCTAGAATAGTTTTTCTTCTAGGAATTTTTTATGAATGGGGGGGGCTGTGTATGTGTGTGTGTATGTAGTGATTCCAAATGTGGTAAAAAATTTTATAACTGTTTTAATTTTTTCTCACACATTTAAATGTAAAACTTGGCATATTTCTCAATAATCTAAAAATGGCTGCACCATTACTTTGGTACTTCAAATAACTTTTCAAAATTCTATTTAGGCTGTAAGAATGCTAGATAAATGAAGTACAACACCAAGCAAAAACAAACAAACAAACAAATCAGAAAATAAAACATTTTTCTAGAAGAATCTTTGAAAACATCATCAATGTCAACACCTTGTTTTAGTTCCTGATCTCTGAATTGCATATATTTCCTTAAGAGGTAGCTCTGCGTGTAATTTGAAGTGTGATGAAGGCTTTCACCTAAATATAACTAGTTCTTCATCTAGCTGGCTACTGTTTGACACTTCTAGCACCAACAACTATTTACTAAAACTCAAAAGCATAATTCAGGGGCCAGTAAACTATGGCCCTGGCCAGATGCCTGTTTTTACAAACACAACTGACCCTTGAATAATATGGCTTTGAACGGTGTGGGTCCACTTAAATGTGAATTTTTTATACTACTGTACTGTAAATGGATTTTCTCCTCCTTAAGATTTTCTAAATAACTTTCTCTTTTCTCCAGCTTACCTTATTGTAAGAAAACAGTATATAATACAAACACAAAATACTTGTTCATTGACTGTTTATGTTATCAGTAAGGCTTTTTGTCAAGAGTAGCCTATGAGTAAAGTTTGGGAGGAGTCAAAAGTTATACATGGAATTTTTGGTTGCACAGCGGCCCAGTGCCCCTGACCCCTGCATTGTTCAAAGGTCAACTGTAGCTTCACTGGAGCACGTCCATTCATTTATATATTGTCTATGGCTGCTTTCACACTAAAAGACAGATTTGAATAATTGTGACAGAGACCCTATGGCCCACAAAGCTGAAAGTACTATTTGTCCCTTTACAGAAAAGGTGTGCCAACCCCTGGCCAAGTTAACTGGTTAAAACATAATATGATCTAAGCAGACTAATCCATTAGCTAACACATTAACAGGGATTTTTTTTTAACTTAATTATCTCTTCTGTGATATCAACTTGCTTTTCAAATTGTGGTTCTCAGACCAGCAGCATCAGCGTCTGCTGAGCTTGTTAGAAAGGCAGAATCTCTAGCACCACCCCAGGCCTAGAGTCAGAGTCTGCATTTTAATATTGCTGGGTGGTGAAAAGTTAGGAAGTACTGAGTTAGTAACAGCAGAACCCGGTTGAAATGGCACAGAGACCAGACACAACTAGAAGAAAGGGTTGACTTTGCTGTTTGAGATGATGAAGGGCCAAAGAGGAGGACTGTGGGAGGAAGCACTCTGACATCTGTTAAGCACAACTGGAAGTATGAAAAATTGGCAAAGACAC
The DNA here is from genome assembly GCA_004024625.1 of Mellivora capensis. Taxonomy (NCBI): domain Eukaryota; kingdom Metazoa; phylum Chordata; class Mammalia; order Carnivora; family Mustelidae; genus Mellivora; species Mellivora capensis. The sequence goes on from PISX010003714.1 coordinate 60,830, forward strand.
ACACGGCCCTCTTCACAACTTTACCTGCCTTAACTAAAGTCCAGTTTCTGTTAAAGATGTTCAAATTCTTTCAAATATTTCAAATATGTTAAAGCAAAGAATTCAAAACCATTTTGTTTAGTCTAAAATGGAAAACCATCAAAGCCAGTGTACACCACGGGCAGATACTACAATACTGGACTCCCTAATTTGGAAGTCTAATAAAATGTCTTTTTTGAAGAAATATTTTAAATAAAACTAGTCTTGGGGCACCTGGATGGTGTGGTGGGTTGAGCAGCCCACTCTTGGTTTCAGCTCAAGTCATGATCTTAGGGTCCTAGGATCCTGGGATCCTTGCATCAAAGTGGAGTCTGCTTGGAATTCTCTCCCTCTCCCTCTGCCCTTCCCACCCCCACCCCTGTGCGCTCGCTCATGCGCTTTCTCTCTCTCCCTCAAATAGGTAAATAAATCTTTAAATAAAAAAAAACAAAACAAGTCTTACCTTAAGGCACCTTCTCCTTCAGGGTCAGGCGCAGTTATGTGACCAGCATCACCTGAGAGTCCATAGCCCAAAACTTCTGCATAGATCCGCGCCCCTCGTTCAATGGCATGATCATATTCTTCCAGCACCAGCACAGCTGCACCTTCTCCCATTACAAAACCATCTCTTTTGGGGTGAAATGGTCGACATGCCAACTTAGGATCAGGGTTTGTGCTCAGAGCACGGGCTCTGGAAAACCCAGCAAGAGATAAAGGACTAATGCAAGAATCTGTACCTCCAGCCACCATCACATCAGCATCACCATGGGCTATAAATCTAAAGGAGTCTCCCACAGCATGAGCTCCTGTGGTACAGGCTGTAGACACTGCATGATTGGGGCCCCTGAGTTTATATCGAATGCTGACCTGGCCTGCTGCCATATTGACCAGAATCTTAGGGACAAAGAATGGGCTGACTTTACTATAACCTTTTGTCTGAAACATTAAAGCAGTTTCAGAAACAACTTCAAGAGGAACCATTCCCATGCCAATTGCAACTCCAGTAGCCACTTGATCAGCTTCTGATTGAGGGTGCCAGCCAGAATCTTTCATGGCTAACTCTGCAGCCCCAATGGCCATAACGGTTGGAGAAGACATGGACTTGATATCGGATTTGGACACAAAGTTTTGTTCATTGAACTGACCTTCATCACCACCTCTTGGCACATAAGCAGCAACACTGCAAGGGATATTCTTATACTCCTCACCAACCAGTGAAATAATTCCACTCTCTCCTCGGATGAGACGATCCCATACCAGCTGAGTTCCAACACCCAGAGGAGTCACTAAGCCAATGCCTGTAATGACAACCCGCCTACGAAATCTCAACGTTGGCACAGTTCCGGAAAACCTCCTTTTACTTCCTATTAGTCGCTGGCATAATCTTGGATATACATGAGGGCTTGTCATTTTTAAGAAATTTTGCAAGCAGTTTGACAACATGATTGAGATTCGATCAGAAACGCATTTCTGCAACAGATCACAACACGCCCTGGAGGTAATCGCTGTTGTTTAAATACTTTATAGGCCTAAGAAACGATAGCCGATTTCCTTCTGGTGCTCGGTGTGAGCTGTTAATGAAGACAGGGGAAACAACGTTAACATCACTTTAATTTAGACTTAGCATCAAACCGTTTGGAGTTCCCTTTTTAGACTGTAAGTACCCGCAGACATTCCAAGACAAAGAGGTGAAATGATGATTCATTCAATTCATAACAGAATTACACCATGAAAAACAGGCAGTCCCAGCCTTTTATGGACTGCAGAAAGCATCCTTTACCAGGATTACTGAGGCCTTATTCCAAATAGTATTTCTGGTGTCGATGACACAAAAAACACCAGGACCTATTCACTTGAGGCAGAGAGGAGTAGGTGAACTTTATTGGTCTTCAAAAACATGGCGAAAACTAGGGCTTTAACCAAGGGCGGGGTTTGGGAGTGAGGGGGCGTGGCCAACGCCCCACTCCGACTCTCAAGCACCACCACACACACACACACACAAACACCGAAGAAAGCACGCCCAGAGGAAAGGAAACCAGGCCCAGGCCATCAGACTCCCCCTCCCCGATTCTCCCCACACCCGATGTGGCGGTGGAGGAGCAGAAGGCGAAGTGTAGCAAGCCCCGGATACCTTCACGAGGCCTCACGCCGGCCGCGCAGCCGCTGTCCGCACACGCCCGTCCGCTCATGCGCGCGCATGCGCTGTGTCTGAGCTGGGTGCAGCCGGGGGCCGTCCTTCCGCGTCACCTTGGTGGAGGTCAGACCGCCGGCGGCGGCAAAGCTTGGGTTGCGAGGGTGGAAACGCCCCTCTGGCGATCTCAGTGACTGGATGATAAATGAAGAACGTGCCTGGGACGTGATGAGACAGATTTTTGCCCATCAGAAAAGGATTTTGGCGAGGGGAGGGGAGTAATGATGATGTCCAAATATTTCTATCTGCTGGGAAAAGGGATGCAGTCATAGTCTACTGAAATCCTTGGAAAGAATTAAGGAAATTATTGTAGCCTCAAAGTTACTCTACCTCCCGAAATTGTGTGTAATAGTAAAGTAGAACTAACCAAAGTGCCCGACATCTGGAAATGGGTTATTTTGTAGTACACCTAAAGGCTGTGCAGCCATTTAAAATAATTTTGTAAATGAATATTATGTGGAAAGATGTTAAAACCATGTTAGGAGATACAGGTTACAAAATAGTATATATACCTTTTAAAATATGTGTGTGTGTATATATATGTGTGTGTGTATTTTTTTAAGATCTGCAAGGATGTACAATGATTGTGAAGTTCCCCCATTTTTGCTTAGTCTTATTTACTATCTCGTCTACAATAAATAATACTTTTGTGATAATAAAGCGTTTTTACTTTTTAAAAATTACTGGTTCTGGGGCAGGGCTCCAAATGCCATGTGTAATGTCTAAGAATAATGGAGACAAAAATAGAAATTGTAGACATTTATTGCTAAGTGTCTAAAAAATACAGTAACTTCATTTGTTTAGAGCTGTAAATCTATAAAGGAAAATATAACATGAAATATATAACATGAAATATTTTTAAAAAGAAAGAAAGCAGCAAGATATTTATTTAGATGACCTCTGTTGCTTACATGCTATCCCAGTTGTGAGGTTTGTGTCCTTTTTTCTTTTTTAGATAAAGGATTGACGATATAATCTGCATCTGATCCTCCCAGCCATATTTGTTTCTTTCTGACAGTGTGTCTTGAAATGATTGTTTCTGAGTGCTCTGCCTTCATTCTCAGTTCTAGAGAATTTTGGTCAAGTTTATCTTTTCCTGGTTAGTACTGGACTTAAACGAGTTTTGAAATATACTTTGCGTAAAATAATTTAGGAAAGCCCAATATGACCTTGAGTCTTGATCCAAGGCCTATTCAGTTACCTCTTAGCATGACTTCATTCATTAACTAGAAAGTTGATTTAATAGGAATTAAACAAACACATGTTGTTATAAAATAAAACTTGAGAGAAATATCCAAACTTGTTGTCCCTTTTCATTGTAATGGAATATGTTGAAATTACAATGTGAAAAGATCTACAATATATTTTTTGAACCCAAACTCCTATGAAACATACAGTTTTTTTTGTTGTTGTTTTTTGTTTTTGTTTTTTTAAGATTTTATTTATTTATTTGTCAGGGAGAGAGAGAGGGAGAGAGCGAGCACAGGCAGACAGAGAGGCAGGCAGAGGCAGAGGGAGAAGCAGGCTCCCCAGCAAGCAAGGAGCCCGATGTGGGACTCGATCCCAGGACGCTGGGATCATGACCTGAGCCGAAGGCAGCCGTTTAACCAACTGAGCCACCCAGGCGTCCCGAAACATACAGTTTTAATGTGCTGTTTTTTCTCTGTTGTAATAGCACAAGATTATCTTGGATAAGAAGTGACAAATCAGTTAAAATCTTGTAGAAAAGTAAAACCACCAAAAAGTCGTTTGATTTTTATTTCTACTTCTGATCTCCTTTCCTTTGGTTTGGAAAGGGGTAAGAATGTCTATGATACTCCAATAGCCATAAAATGATTTAGTACTGTATTTCTTGCTGGTGATGCTGATGTAATCACGGCTGTAAACTCATTGTAACATCCATGAAAGCAAGGCCTGTGCTTATCTACTTCACTGCTTCACAGTACCCAGCACAGTGCCAGGCATTTGGTAGTCACTCCATAAATATTTGGTGAATGACTGAATTATGAAATGAATGAATAAACACATACACTTTTATTGGTTAGTATATATGCAATGCTTTGTGTGTGTGTGGTTTTTTTTTTTTACCAAATGACTTTTTTTTTTCTTTTCACAGTAACTTTTTTGTTTCATCAGCTCTAGGGCTGTGTGTAAGGTATGATCATCAGTTTTGTCTTTCCTACTTCTTTAACAATCTCTTATGTCCTCCATCAGACTACTTTGTATAAACAGACGCTCAATAAATGTTGGTTAGTCACTTAATGCACTCACACAATATTAAATCACCATACCAATTCCTCAAAGGCTTCACCTCCTCTCCCTGTTACAGACTTCAATCCCGGGGAAATTTAATGGGTTATTTCTTTTTTCTATTCCATTTAAGAATAGTGCCCCCATGTGTCAACTCTAACAATGGTGTGCTTAATAAAGCTGGAATCTTAAAAAAAAGAAATTTTTTTGAATTATTATTTTGGAGGGGAAAAAATCAAGTAAAGGAATGGAAAGTTCAATGCTAATTTAAAATTAGAACACCCTTGAGTTGACACGATGTTTAAAAGTATAAAGAGATTAAGAGTAGCCTACTATCTTCAACTTTTCTAAAGGAACTGAAAAATCAAAATATTTCCAACTTGACTTAGTAGAAGCAGCAGACAGGGAAAACAATGAGTCAATGTCACTTATAATAAACTCTCTTAACAGCTGCATAAATAGTGATATCCAAGAGAGATTGTACTTAAGAACTTCAACGGGAGTATTGGTAAATAATAATTTGGAATGCTTTAAATTTCAGGTGACTTAAACAATAACTTACTGAATTACCCTCAAAATGATGATTTCTATGATTCCTTGGACTGCATTATCACAGCATGAACTTTATAGCACTGGTTTTCACACTGTGTTTGCATGTTCCCCACAAAGATACCTGGTGACCATTACCTCTGTTAAGGCACAGGCTAAACTGATGGCATTCTGTCCCTTCTGCGCCCCGCCCCCAGCTTAAATTCTACAGCATATCCACTTTGGTGCTTTCTTTGTACTGGGTTTCCTCCTAAGAATTTATTTGAAAGAGAACAAAAAGTGGTGTTACTTTAAAAAAAAAAGTCAAAATACTATATAGTATATAATAACTATAAGCTATTATAAGGATAAACAAATGTGAAAAAAGAAATTTAAATTAAGGTGAATGTAATTTTTTGTTTTGTTTTGTTTTGTTTTACAGAGAGAGACACAGTGAGAGGGAACACAAGCAGGGGTAGTGGGAGATGGAGAAGCAGGCTTCCTGCCCAAGAAGGGAGCCAGATGATGGGCTCAATCCCAGGACCCTGGGATCATAACCTGAGCCGAAGGCAGACACTTAACACCTGAGCCACCCAGGAGCCCCCTAAGGTGATATAGTTTGTTGTTAGAGACACCTAGTTATAACTCTAGGCCCCCTTCCCTGCACCTTTCCATCCTTTAGAGTTGTGGGTAGTACATGTAGAGCTAGGGACATTTCCCAGCCTTCCCTCTTTTCTCTAGATGGGGCTTCATTTTCTCCAATTATATGGTAGAGAAAATGCTGTATGTCATTTTGGGCCCATGTGGTTAAGAAGCAGGTATGCCTTCTTTTTGCCCAACCACTAACTAAATGCAGAAGCCTCTGGGGCTTTATGGCAGGAGTTAGCAAACTACAGGCCAGTTCCAGCAGGCTGCCCGTTTTTGTAAAGTGTCATGGGAATGCGGCCATGACCATTCATATTAAAGTACTATCTACAGAACTACAAGTGCAGAGGCAGAATTAAAGAGTTGAAACGGAGATCCTATGGCTACAAAGCCTTAAACATTACAATCTGGCCCTTTACAAAAAATGTTTGTTGACCTCTATTCTACAGCATGGAAGCAGCCTGGGAGCCTGAATCATTACATGGAGGAAAGCAGCCCATTGATTAATGACACCTGCTTTTTAAACTGCTATGTGAACAAGAAATTTCTCTTGTGTTAAGTCATTAAAAATTTTAATTACAGCAGCTAGTTACATACTATTGGTTAAACACACTGGTCTTGAAAGCTGTTCAAAAAAGCTACATATTAAAAATTTTTCCCACATATCTAGCAGATGAATGGTAATTGAAGCACATGGCATGGCTCAAGGTCTTGCTCTGAGATACTGGAAGAAAACTTCAAATTTAAGAAGCAAACAAAAGATAAATCATCAAGAACATTTAAATAAGCAACTTACGCAAATAACTTACCTTAAAAACACAAGGTCAAGAGAGTATTTGTTGAAGTTTGAAAGATATGTCTGCAAAGAAGGAAGCCATTGGTAAAGCACGTTTTCAAGGACATGATGAGGCAGAGAATGGATTAAAGAAGTTAGGCTTCATCTTCTAAAAGGAATAAAGGACTTTAATGACATGATCTACCTATGAACCAAAGTCACAAAATAACACCTGCCCTTACCATGTGAGATGCATATTTTTACTGCCAACCCTCCCTCCCATTTTTATTCTATTCTATTTTGTCCTTATGGTATATATGTTTTATGCTGGTCACCACACGGTAAATTGAGTCCACAACCCACTACGTTGCAGCCTGCGGTTTGAAAACTAATTCTTGGGGTGCCTGGGTGGTTCAGTGGATTAAAACCTCTACCTTCTACTCAGGTCGTGATCCCAGGATCCTGAGATCAAGCCCCGCATCGAGCCCCGCATCCAGCTCTCTGCTCAGCAGGGAGCCTGCTTCCCCCTCTCTCTGCCTGTCTCCCTGCCTACTTGTGATCTCTGTCTGTCAAATAAATAAATAAAAATCTTAAAAAAAAAAAAAAACAACACCTAATTCTTTACAGAAACGTCATGCTATTTGAACTGGCACTTACGAAAAAGATTTTTCCATCATTCATCTAATTCTGAAAAGAATCTATATACCAGAAACCCAGTAGAGTTTACAGACACCCGTTTTAAACATTTGTTTTAAACATGGTTTTAAACATTTGTTGGTGGGTCCTTCTGGGGTCTTTCATCCACATTTATCTAGGAACACGGAGCAGTCTTCGAGGAGGAAGCTGTAAGATTGTTTTTGTCTGGAGGAAAAGGGGTGGTTGTACTATGGGGGTTTCCCACCTTCTTGGCTGGATCAATGGAAGACCACACTTGGGCGCGGAATGAGCCGGGTTTCTGGGACCAACTGGCCAGCGTGGGCCAGCATCTCCCTGCCCCACCCAGCTGAAGCCCCCGGGCCCTGACAACCAAGCACCCCGCCCCTTCTTTCTGATCGAAGCCCGAGGCCCTGGCGATGACGCCAGGTTTGGACTCCAGGTCCAAATCCCCGACTCTCCCAGAGACGCCCCCAGCCCGCCCGGCTGAGGCCACCCCCGACCCCGCCCTGCCTCTCCCCGCCGAGCCCCCGACCTCCGGGTCGAGTGCCCCGCCCCTCCCGGCTCGCCGCAGAGGAGGCAGCGCGCTGTAGCGCCTGCTCAGTGCGGGACGCGGCGCGCGAGGGGCGGCGACGGCCGCGGGCGCTCAAGCATGGCGGCAGCGGCGCTGGGCACCTCGTCGGGCTCCGAGTCCCCGGCAGTGGCCGAGCTGTGCCAGAACACCCCGGAGACCTTTCTGGAGGCCTCCAAGCTGTTGCTCACCTATGCGGACAACATCCTCAGGTGCGGGGCTGAGGAGTCTCTCGGAGGGGAGGGGGGTGCCACGGCGGACGGTGAGGGGGCGCCTGGTTGGCCTGGGTTTAGGGGTGCCCGCTCGGGCCACGAAGGGTGGCGAGGCCAAAAGGGACTGGGGTCTGAGCCGGCCTTGGCTCGGTATCGGAGCCCACGGGCCAGGGGCCTCGAGACCCGGTCGGGCCACTCCCTCCCGAGAAGAGTAAGTTTCTTTGCACTTGTGACTTGGCACCTAATGTCGGGGTGCTCTAGGGTGAGGTGGAGGTCGGGGGTGGCGCAGGGCGGAGGAAGGTGAGAAGGCGTGCCCTAAACACTGACCTCCTTTCGGGTTAACTGTCTTAATGTCAGCACATTGACGGTAACAGCGTTTCATTCCCAATGCGTGGATTTTACCGAACAGAGTGCCTTAGCCACAGGCTTGTGAGAAGTTAGTCTCGACAAAATCCTCGCCCCAACGTTTTGTGACTACCTTAATATTAAAGCATACTACTACTGAAGTGGTGGGGGGGTTACGTTTTTATGGTCTTTTCCTGCCCACTTTTGTTGGTTGAAATGCTAACCATATTAAAGTTATAATTTTCATATTGATACCTGTATTCTGCTTTTCACAATGACCTTTTAAATAAGAATTGATAAAGGTTACCTTGGTTGAGAGTAATTTGTTTCATTCTCTTGTGAGCAAAAGTACACTTGTAGATCCTTAAGGGACCTTACGGGTTTGGGGAATTGGAATGCAAGTTTGATTATTCATTTTGAATCATTATCTGCTGCAGTTCTTAGATCAAATCATGTAGTGGCTTGTGTGGGGGAGGGAAATGGAACTGAGGGTAAAGAGCTCCAGCGGCCAGGTACTTGTGGGGTTACCTCATTCATCAGATCACCATGATTATTATCTAGGTTCTCTCGCCCGCCGCACCCCTGCGTGCACTTGTTCTTCTGAGTGGTGGGTATATTGGCATGAAGTCTAAAAGGAAATTCTTAGTTTCAAGGTTATAGATTTGATGTGACCCAATTTTAGGGACAGTGGTTACAAATGTAGTGTTTTAACCCATGGTATTTCATTGTTCATTGCAATATATCGTTCATAGAGGTAGCATTAAGGATTTTAAAAGTAAATTGAAGGAAAAACGAGCCTTTATTATATGCCAAATGCCGTAAGGGATGTGCAGCATGTGCAGTGTACACAGCTACACAATTGTGACATATGTGGAGACTGCCTTTCTCCTCTGTGACACCTTCTCAACTCATCTCTACCATGTGAGGTCTAACAGCTCTTCAAAGCACAGGGATGCCAATAGACTCTGCATGAATGAACTCATAAGCTGAGTCCTCTAGGTCTTACGAGCTGGGACCTCCAAACTGGAAAGCTACCAAACTATTTAAATCCCATTATTCAGAAAAGGGAAGTGGCCTTGTAATAGGATTCACTTCTGCTTTTAATCTAGTGAAACCCAAAATGCTAAGATCAAGGTGTTTTGAGGAAGGAAAACTTTGCATGCAAATAATGACTTGGCATCATAATTACCATTATGAATATTTATCAAACTCATAGAAGAAGCTTGGCATGCTGTCAGTTCATTTTACAGTCTTTCCTATGGCTTGTGTTTCTGATCTGATTTCTGTTTCTGATTCAAAGGGTACTGAATTAGGAATCTGGAACTCATAATTGAAGATGGTATGAAAAGCTACCATTGTTAGTTTAAGTACAGGTATACCTTGTTTTATTGCTCTTCACTTTATTGTGCTTTGCAAATACTGGCTTTTTGTTTGTTTGTTTTGTTTTGTTTTTTACAAATTGAAGGTTTGTGGTGTTGAGTGAGTCTATTGGTTCCATTTTTCCCCAACATCTCATTTTGTATCTCTGTGTCACATTTTGGTAATTCTTGTAATATTCAGACTTTTTCATTGTTATATTTGTTTTGGTGATCTGTGATCAGTGAGCTCTGTCATTTAATTGAAATATAGTTTATACACAATGTTATATTAGTTTCACTAGTACAACATAGTGATTCCACAAGTCTATACATTGGTGCTCACAAGTGTAGTTGCCATCCATCACATACAGTTCTATAACACCATTAACTGTATTCCTTATATGTATCTTTTATCTCCATGACTTTTTTTTTTTTTTAACTGAGCTCTGTGTCCAGTGTGGGGCTTGAACTCATGACCCCAAGATGAAGAGTCACATGCTCTACTGACTGAGCCAGCCAGGCGCCCCACCCCCACACCGGTGACTTACTTATTCTATAACTGGAAGCCTCTATCACCCACTCCCCTTCACCCATTTTGCCCATCCCACATTCCCCCCCCCCAGCCCTGCAACCATCTTTTGTACTCTGTTTTTATGTGTTTGATTCTAATTTTTGTTTGTTTTTTTTTATCCACAGAGGTGAAATTATGTGGTATTTGTCTTTTTCTTTTTGACTTAATTCTCTTACCATAATGCCACCTATCTAGGTCCATCCATGTTGTTGCAGATGACAAGATCTCATTCTTTTTTATGGCTGAGTAATATTCCATTGTGATTATGTATACCACATCTTCTTTCTTCTGTGATCAGTTATCTTTGATGTTAATATTGTTTTGGGATGCACCAACTGCACCCACATAAGATGGTAGACTTAATCTATAAATGATGTGTGTGTTTTGACTGCTCCACCCATTGGCCCTTCTCCTGTCCCTCTCTTCCTTAGGCCTCCCTGTGTCCTGACACACAATAATTATTGAAATTAGGCCCATCAATAACCCTGCAGTGGCCAAGTGTTGCAGTGAAAGGAAGGGCTGCACGTCTCTCAGTTTAAACCCAAAACTAGAAGTGATTCAGCTTAGTGAGGGCATGTCAAAATCCATGATAGCCCCAAAGCTAGCCTATTGTCCCGAACAGCCAAGTTGCAAATGCAAAAGAGAAGTTCTTGTTTTGTTTTTTGTTTTTTTTAAGAGAAGTGCTTTAAGGAGGTTAAAAGTGCTACTCCAATGAACACACAAATGATGAGAAGGCAAAACAGCCTTATTGCTACTAATGAAAGAAGTTTTAGTGGTCTAGATAGAGGATGAAGCCAGCCACAACATTTTCCTAAAACCAAAGCCTAATCCTGACCAAGGCCCTACCTCTTCAGTTTTCTGAAGGTTGAGAGAGGTGAGAAAACTGAAGAAGAAAAGTTGCAGGTTAGTAGAGATTGGTCCATGAGGTGTAAGGAAAGAAGTTGTCTCCATAACACAAAAGAGCAAGGTGAAGTAGCAAGTGCTGATGAGAAACTGCAAGTTATCCAGAAGACCTAGCTAAGGTGATTCATGAAGGTGGCTACACTACAACAGATTTTCAGTGTAGACCAAATAGCCTTTTATTGGAAGAAGATGCCATCTAAGATCTCATAGCTAGAAAAGAGAAGTCAATGTCTGACTTCAAAAGACAGGCTGACTCTTATGTTAGGGGTTAATACAGCTAGTGACTTTAAGTTGAAGGCAGTCTTATTAACCACGCTGAAAATCCTAGGGCCCTTAAGAATTATGCCAAATCTATTTGGCCTATACTCTGTAAATGGAAAAAACAAAGCCTGGATGACAGCACATCTGTTTGCTATGCAATTTACTGACTGCCACTGTTGAGACCTGCTCAGGAAAAAAGATTCCATTCAAAATACTGCTCATTGACAATGCACCTAGTCACCTAAGAGCTCTGGTGGAGTACAGTGACATAATGTTGTTTTCATGCCTGCTAACATGACACCCATTCTGCAACCCATGGATCAAGGAGTCATTTAGACTTTCAAGTCTTTAACGATTATATTTTGTAGAGCTATAGCTGCCATAGATAATAATTCCTCTGATGGATCTGGACAAAGTAAGTTGAAAAACTTTTAGAAAGGATTCCTCATTCTAGATACCATTAACATTTGTGATTCATGAAAGGAGGTCAAAATATCAACCTTATTAGGCATTTGGAAGAAATAGATTCCAACCCTCATGGATGGACTTTGAGGAAAGATTTCAGTGGAGGAGGGAACTACAAATGTGGTGGAAATAGCAAGAGAACTCGAATTAGAAGTGGAGCCTACAGATACAGCTAAATTGCTGCAATCTCTTGATAAAACTTTCATGGATGAAGAGTTGCTTCTTATGGATTAGCAAAGGAAGTGGTGTCCTGAGATGGAATCTGCTGGTGAAGATGCTGTGAAGATTGTTGATATGACAACAAAGAATTTAGACTATAACATACTTTGTTGATAAAGCAGCAACAGGGTTTGAGGGGACTGACTCCAATTTTGGAAGATGTTCTATCAAACAGTGTTGCATGTTACAGTGAAATTGTTCATGAAAGGAAGGGTCAATTGTACAGCAAACTTCATTGTCTTGTTTTAGGAAATTGCCCCACCAACACCAGCCTTTAGCAACCATCAACATTGAGGCAAACCCTCCATCAGCAAAAAGATTACAATTCACTGAAAATTCATATGGTAGTTAGCATTTTTTAGCATTAAAGTATGTTTAATTAAGGGATGTACAATTTTTAAAAACATAATGCTATTAAACACTTAATAGACTACCAAATAGCATAAATATAACTTTTATATGGAGTGGGAAATTTTAAAAATTCATTTGACTTGCTTTAGTGTAATGTTCACTTTATTACAGTGGTCTAGACTCAAAACTATAATACCTCAGAGCTGTGCTTACAGTAGTATTAGTCCCTGCTCTTAAATTAGAGTTTAAATTCCTTTAGGTTTCAGGAAGTTAGAAAACACTTTCTTCCACTTCTAAGTCCAGTGACTTGTTAACCTCTAAACAGAAAAGCCTCTGATCTCTTTTTGATTCTAACTACACTACCTTATAGATCCATTACTCTGACTTGTTTAAGAGTAGAGAAAACCAAGAGTTCTGTTCCTTTTGCTGTTTTGGGAAATTGATCAGTGTTAGAGGTAAGGGACTATGTCAGGGATGTTGTCAAATCTTGATATATCTTGTTACTGCCTTAGGGTTTGACATATTATCTTATGAAATGAGTGCTGAAATAAGAATTTCATTAGTAGGTGTTTTGGGTTGTTGTTGTTTTTTTTTTTAAGATTTTATTTATTTGTCAGAGAGAGGGCACAAGCAGGGGGAGCAGCAGAGGGAGAGGGAAAAGAATGCTTCCTGCCAAACAGAGACCCTGGTACAAGGCTTGATCCCAGGACCCTGAGATCATGACCCAACCCACCCAGGCACCCCTTGTTTTGTTTTTTTAACAGCATTACTTGTCACTGCACTCAAGTGAAGATAATACCTTTGATTACATTTCAGATTTCTGCTTCAGGTGATGTTTACTTATTCCCCAACTAAGAGTCATAAAGCTAATGAAATTCTAGAATAAAATGTAAGCTAATTTGCATGTACAATATGCTATGGGTTTGAGACTTTCTACCTTTTTTTTTAGTTCACTAACTTCTAGGTAAAAATGAGCTGTCTCAGTAATAATCTACTTTGCAAAGTTTATAATAGTTTGACTAACATGTGTTCCGTAGATAATTTGCTCCTTTCATTCTTTAAAAAAGATGGTTGATTTCCTTTGCAAACTGCACACAGTTATTGGTTACAAACTGCACTGCGTATGATAGGGAAGGGCCAAGAATGGAAAGTGGTTTCTTCCAAGAAAAAAGTTATGTAGGAGAACACAGGTATGGAAAGTAGCCACAGCATTAAATCTAGAGAACAATTGGAAGACAGTATTCAAGCAGTTACATGTTTATGTCTGAAGATAGCAGAGGGACCTAGTGTGGAAGAGTTTTGAGAATGGAGGTTTGGTAAGATGGGATGGGTTCAAGGAATAGCAGAGAACATATGTTTGACATAAGAGGCAAGAGAAAATAATTGTACTTTCTAGAGTCAAAGAGAAACATGAAGGAGTTTCATGTAGAATAGTGATGTAAGGCACAAGCATGGGTTTCATTTGTGAAGCTATTACAGTAATCATAAGCATAAATGGGGATAGAATGTAGAAAGAACAATTGGAGGCAGGGATTGGCAGTTCTTGATGACAGAATGCAATGAATAAAGGAGACAAAATAATTCAAATAACTTCAGCTTTCTAATCTAGGTGACTGTTGACAACTAGAGAAATTGAGAGAGGGAAGTTAATTGAGGATTGGTGAGTTTGTTGGTATATTGTATGGTGGAGAGTATGTAAGCTTTGTAATCAGACCAGTGGTTTGAATCCCAGTCAGCCATTTCTTAAGAGTGTGGCTCTAGGCAGTTTATGTAAAGTCTCTGGGTTTCAGTTTCCTCATTTTTTTTTTCAGTTTCCTCAATTTTAAGAGAAAAGAAAAGTGCCTGCATTATAGGATTGTTGCAAAAGAGAAATGAAGGAACATATCTTATCTGTTGTTACCATTATTCAGTTTTTTCATGTTGAACAAGCTAGATTCTGTGTGTGGTTCCCTTTTTGTCAGCTACATAGAGTGGTAGAGTTAGAGTCAGAGATGGTTCCCAGATGGTTCTAAAGATGTTTTTGAAAAATTTACATGTATCACGGAAGAATAGATTTTCAGAAGGACTAGAAATATTTTCTAAATGGCCTGGAAATCAACTTTTGTGATTAGTAATAAATACAAGATTATAGGATCTCTTGTGTACTAGATTTCTATTTATGTAAACCCTTTCTAAGATTATGAATTCTAAAGAGGTAGAGGGCTAGTAAATGGCTGAATATGTTTAATTACCAGCATTTCTGAAATTCTGAAATAGAAACATTGAAGGTTTTCTTTTTTCTGAGTCTGTGACCTCTGGGAAACCTACTCTTAACATGTCTTAGGATCTTTTTTGGGCGCCTGGGTGGCTCAGCCAGTTAAGTGTCTGCCTTTGGCTAAGGTCATGAGCCCAGGGTCCGGGGATCAAGCCCTTCATCAAGCCCTACATCTGGACTCCCTACCCAGCGGGGAGCATGCTTCTCCCTCCCCCTCGTCTATTCCCCGTACTTTTGTGCAATCATGCTGCGCATGCTCTCTCTCTCTCAAATAAAGTCTTTTAAAAACAAATCTTTTTTAAAAAGATTGTACTTTTTTGTTTATTTTAAAGAGAAGGGGGTGGGGGAGTGGGATTTAGAAGTGAGAGGAAGAGGGAAAGAATCACAAGCAGACCCCATGCTGAGCACAGAGCCTGACGTAGGATTTGATCCCATGATCCTGAGATCATGACCTGAGCCAAAACTAAGAGCCTGACCCTCAACTGACTCAGCCACCCAGGTCCCCCAGTGTGTCTTAAGATCTTAAATATATGGTCAGTTCTGACTTTGAAGGTAAAAAGCATGGATTTTTCTACCATTCAGTAATAAAAACAAAGACAAGTAGGGGGTAAGACAACTAGGAAGACAGCAAAATGTATTCAAAGTGGTAGTGAGGTGCAAGACATTTTGCTGCCCTTTCAAGATCCCATTCTTTTAACATCGTCCAACAAAAACATCAAAAAAAAAAGGTAAAAATTATTGCAGACAAGCAAGATAAATATTACAAATTGCAGAAATAGTTAAGGGTCGGTAGAGATAGAAAAAACACATTGAAGTATTACAGCAAAAAATACTTGAGAAAAGTCTACAGAGGAAATTAAGTCAATGAAAGAAGAAAATGAAGCAAAAATAAACGTGATCCTTAGGGCTGCTTTAGCCACTGCCAGATAAGGAGAATAGTAATGAGTTCAAGGATGGTGGATACTTGGGGATGATGCTGTGAAGCTAGAGGATTTAGAAAGTGTTTGGTACTTTTCCAGGGGTAGGGAATGGGATCTGTTGGATTTGAGCTCTGATGGCTTTATGGCCAAATTGGACAAACTTTTGGCACTAATGTGTGTTCAGTGCTATGGCTGGTGTGCTCAGCATATTTAAAAACAGGAAGATAGAATTTGGGTAGCCAGACATTACTGTTGGTCTTTTTGGTTTGCTTTTGTTTGCATTATTTTTTTAGTGAGAAAAACAGATAAATGGTATTGTGAGGCCCATAATGTTAAAAGACAGAAAATTGCTGACTAGACTAGAGCAGAAAAGCTGTATCAAGAGTTACTTTGAAACATGTATCAAAATAATAAGCTGTATCAGATCAACTAGTCTAGGTTTTATAAGAATTTTTAAACAGTGGTGAAAGAGGGAGGAAAAAAAATAAAATTAAAGCCAGAGAAAGACTGATCATGTAAAAATCTGGAAGCTATTGGGGGAAAAATAGGTTTAAAAAAAAAAAATCAGGCAGTTTTGCACCAGTACATTATATCATCCTGGTGGTACTGATGGTTATGACCCTGTAAGATGTGTTGAATATCATGAAAAGATGCTTCATTTATCTATAACTGGCCTTGATAAAGTAAGAATATCGTATAGTTTAATGTTTTTTAAGTGGTAAGAAAAGGAGGCACACTTATGATATAATGTGGCATAAAAGCCAGGGATGCTAAGTACCTGCTGTGCTCAGGGCAGTCCCTACAACAAAGACCTCAAATGTCAATAATGCCAAGGTTGAGAAACTCTCATTTAAAACAAAGAATAAAAGAGTGGCACATATATTTTTCTTAGTGTTTTTTAACCATCCATGTTGAATAACAGTGTTTTCGTTTTTAATTTCCAATTTTTTGTGGATCTATAACTTTGTAAAGTACAATAAAAATTTCATGGCAAATTGTTATAAAATTGCTGAGTAGTCTCATTTTCTGCACTTCTCATGAATGACTAACAAGGAGTTTACAGGTGGGCACCAGTCTGTGGACCTTTTGAATAATACTATTTTAGAGCTTTATCTCTAACTATTCTGTAATAAACTTGTACAGTTTTTGAAATTAAAGAAAAGTTTAAAAAAGATTTATGTATATATGACAGTTTGGCAATAGAGAATTACTTGATAGAAAACAAACGTGAAATATGTTGAAATTTCTACAAATTAGTATAAAAATGCTTAATGGTTGCTAGCAGTTGCTAGCATTTGTCCATCATCCCCATTCCATACCCCAGGCAGATGGCCTCAGCACTCCTTCCTATGGACCCCTGACACGGCCTCAGAATCCTTCTTAGAATAGCGCTAATGGAAGCCACTACTATTGTAAGGGAATTTGTATCAGATATGAAATTTGCTCATCGGGATTCCTGGGTGGCTCATTCAGCTAAGCGTCTGCCTTTGGCTCAGGTCATGATCCCAGGGTCTTGTGATCAAGTCAAGCATCGGACTCCTTGCTTAGCAGGGAGTCTGGTTTTCCCTCTGCCTGCCATTCCCCCGATTGTTCTTGAGAGCATGCTCTCTCTCTGACAGATAAATAAAATTTTTAAAAATTTCGTCATCCTAAATTATGTTCTGAAATTCCTTTGTGTAGTAAAAGTATAAGTGTCATTATTTTTTTTAATTTTATTTATTTATTTATTTATTTATTTGAGAGAACATGAGCGGGGAGGAAGGGCACAGTGAAAGGGAGAAGCAGACTCCCCACTGAGCAGGGAACCCAATTCAGGACTCCATCCCAGGACCTCAGGATCATGACCTGAGCCAAAGGCAGACGCTTAACTGACTGTCCCACCCAGGTGCCCCGATACTGTGGTTATCTTAACCTTGTGTTTTTTTCCGTTTTTTTTTAAATACAGCCTTTCTGATTTATCAAGGTTATTAAAAATAGCAAAGTTTTTCATATGCTGGTCTCATCCCATGTATGATATTCAAAATCTTAATCATGGTAAAAAAATTTTTGGCTCTGACAAAAATGTATCTTGAGCTGAAGCAGAACTTAGTATAAGAACAGTCATTGGTCTAGGGAAGAAAGAAAATCAACGGACTCTAAGGTATACGTGGACTTGTATTTGTCAGAGGTAAAGTCTTTGAGGAACTGTGATCCTTTTTTGTAAAGCTTCTTAGTTTCTTTTATTCATTCATTTCCCATCTATATGCATCAGGCACCATTCTTGATTAATCAATCAGAACAAAATAGGCAAAACTTGCACCCATGTCTGGAGCTTACCTAGATTTTTTTTCTTAGCAACCTAAAAACTCATAAAGTAATGTGGCTTTAACAGCATAGAATTAAAATGTTGCATGGATTTCCCTTATGGAAGCATTAATATCATTAGCTATGAAATTAAACAGTAAGGTGGTAGTATATTGAGTATATTGAGGTAAGAATCACAAAATCTGGCTATTTTTCTGGACTGTGCTTCCTCTTTATTTAAGGTTGGGAACCTTACTACCTCATAGCCAGTATAGCCAGTATAAAATCTAAAAAGGAGTGCAAAAACACTTTGGAACGTGTAAATTGTTATATATAATCATACTTTTTTTTTATTTAAATCAGAAACCCTAATGATGAAAAATATAGATCTATCCGGATTGGAAACACAGCTTTTTCTACTAGACTCTTACCTGTTAGAGGAGCCGTTGAGTGTTTATTTGAAATGGGCTTTGAAGAGGTAAGTTAAAGTGTTTCTTTTCCCTGGTTCACATATAAAGAATTTATTATAATGTTGATGGATAATTATCTAAATAAGATAATATTTTTAAATTAATATATTATTTTGAAAATCTGTGGAACTACTTACTTCTTCACCTATTAGATATTTAAAAATCACAGTAAAGTATAACAACTCTCCCACACAGAGAAAATTCTTACAAGTTTTAATTCTTTAGAACAGGAGGGTCAGACGTACAACCCAAAGACCAAATTGTGGGTCATTTTAGACTTTTGGCAAAAATCTGATTTGTAAGTACACATAAATACTAGCACAGTCTAACCACCTGTCTCCAGTAAGAAATGAAAAGAGTAAATGCAGAAAAGCTGAGTTAAGTTGACACATGTAAGGGATTTCTTCTGTGACAGAAGAGAAGAATGTCAGTATTTTTTTTGTTTTTTAGTCAAAATAAATGTTCAGTGTTTTCATCTTCTCAAGTCTTGTGGCATAGCTTAATTTTACGACACAATGAAAGTTATCAATATTGTCAGTTTTCTTTATGTATATATGCTTAACCATTTCTAGTTTATGGACTATTGAAAGATGTTGAGCCAGGTTGTGGGTGCACAGCAGTCCATAGCAGTCAGAAATGTCAAGGCTGTAGAAATTGTTAAAGATTTTTTTTTTAATTTATTTGTCAGAGAGAGAGAGAGAGAGAGAGTGAGCGAGCACAGGCAGGCAGAGAGGCAGGCAGAGGCAGAGGGAGAAGCAGGCTCCCCGCCGAGCAAGGAGCCCAATATGGGACTCATTCCCAGGACGCTGAGATCATGACCTGAGCCGAAGGCAGCCGCTTAACCGACTGAGCCACCCAGGCATCCCAAGGCTGTAGAAATTGTTCAAAAGAGATATGCTGAGTTGCCATAAGAAGTATTTTCCTTCCTGCCTCTCTGCTTTTCTCCCTAGATTCTGTTTCAGGCCCTGAAGGGTATAGTAGTGAACTAGAGAAAATGATCCCATCTCACATGAAGCCTGATTCTAATAGGTTAGACAACAGTAGACGTGAAAGCAAAGCAGAGTACAAAAAAGAAAATTAGGCATGCTAATACACTAAAAAGCAACTGTAGAGGTGGGCAGCTATGTAAGAATGAGTGGTCAGGGAAGGCCTCTCAGGAGATATTTGAGCTGGGAACTAAATGAAAAGAAGCCCTCAGGTAAGAGTACTTCAAACAGAAGCATTCAGATGTGCAACAGACTTCTAGTAGGATTAGCTTTGGCACAGAGAGTAGCTACAGAGGCCAGCAGAATCCAGGGTGTGGGGATAAAGACTTGGACTTCGTTATAAGTGAGATGGGAAACCATAGGAAGGTTTTAGGCAGGGAAGAATATTTAAAAGATTACATTAGTGCCTGTATAGAGAATGTTCTGGATGTTCTGGGATGGGGGCAAGGGATGAAGTAGGGAGACTAGTTAGAAAGCTTTTATTAGCCTAAAGGAGAAACAAAAATGGTTTGTATAAGTTCCCTGAGGGCAAAGCCTTTTGTCTTTTTGTCCCCTCTGTTGCTAGCTCCTAGAACACATTGAGGCACTCAGTAAACATTTGTTAAATTAAAGACTAATAGCAGTGGAGATGGGGGAAAAGTAGAGGCATCTAGAATTTTTTTTGAAGAAGAGCCTGCAGGACTTGCTGATGAATGTGGGGTACAAGGGAAAGGAAGGAATCAGGGATACTACTAGGTTTTGGTTTGAGTATCTAAATGGATGCAAGTACCATTAATTCAGATTGAGACATCTTGGAGTGTGTAGCAGGTGTCAGGCGAAATCACTACTTCTCTTTTGGATAATTATAACCCATATAATGTTAAACTTTCAAGTAGAGATAACAAGTAGGCAGTTGAATATATGAGTCTATAACTCAAAAGGAAAGGTTAACCTAGAGATATAAGTTATGTTGTCATCTGCTTATTAGTTACAGACTTCTGAACATAAAGAACTTAAAGTATAGTAGGCAAAATTGAGAACATTGCTGATTTTGTTAAAGGAAATACAGATTTTTTAGTTAAATGACAGAAAAATTTAGTAAATGACAACTGGAAACTGTACTGTTTTCTCAGTTTTGAAGTGTCACATATTCTGTGGAATCATGTTTGTTTTTTCAACATTCAACAAATATTTGAGTGCCAGGTGTGATGACAGCCATCCCAGTTTGCCTGGGGCTGTCCTGGGTTTAGGACTCAAAATCCCACATTCTATAAAACCCGTCTCAGGCAGACCCAAAGGTTGGTCACACCATTGCCAGGTAACAAGCCACATTGAGAATTGGAGTAGTATTTGACACAAATGGAGCAAGTTTCAGAAAAGATTAACATGTTTTGATCAGACTAATTTATACTTCAAGGTTCTGATTGTCTTTAGACTTCACACCTCAGGACCCATCTGCAGTAAATGTTTTATCAGTGTGGCTAAGTTGCAGAAGGAACCAGTGGAACTGCAACTAAACTCTACCATTAGAAAGAAACTTGGTAAGCTTAAAATGAAGTAGGAATCTCAGACCCATCCCAAGATGTTCCTTGTATACTAAAATCTTGAGCACTTTTGGGCCTGCTTGCCTCTGAGGCGACATTCTTTGTGAAGATTTTGAGGAGGTTGAGAAAGACTGGGATCCACATGGATATGTGACTCAGCCAGCTTGCTGAGTGACGTGATTCTCGCCAGGTCCCATGGCGGGGGGCGGGGGGTTAGTTATCTTGGTGACTGGAAGATATTACCAGCACCTAGTGGGCAGAGCCAGGTTGGCTTAGCATCTGATAGTGAAAATTGTCTTAGTAAAAATATGTTGAGAAATACGGATTTTGTTCAATACTGGAATTCTCACTAATTTTTTAAACTGTTATTAGATCTAGTGCATTAAGCCTGTAATTTTGTCCTTTTGTGAAAAGACAGTGTGGTTGATGAAACTTTTTGGTACAGACCCTTTATCCATAATCATACATTCTTTTAAAACTGGTCCTGTAAAGCTAGAAGGGAACGGAGCAAGGCACAAGTAGCATCTCTGTCTTATCAGGGCCTTCTCTGAGGTATGGACTGAACATAGATCCCAGTATCTGTTATGCTGGATTTCTACCTCAGCCCGTGGTGTCTTCTGCCTCTCTCAGTGCCGCTGCACTAACAGTATGAGATGGGAAACCTCCATATTTGGTTTCAGCCTAGATACCTGATTTCTGAAGAGAAACCTCATCAGAGATGTGGGGTGGTTCCTTTCTAATGTTGGGAAATCATTGTGATCAAATTTTTTCTAATCATGTGTGTCATCACAGCTGTAGAAATATTCACTTTTTGCTCAACACTTCCAACTGTTAGTACAAGCTTATGGTTTTTGGTCCCTGTTCAGTCTAAGATGTAGTCAATTATAGCTTAACAATCAAGGTTTACGCCAACAATTAGTCTGTAGCATCAGGCAGATAATTTTACTTTTCTGAGCTTTCATATTTTCATATAAAGAATAGGGATAAACCTAATACCTACATTTCAGGATGGTTGTGAGAATTACTTGAGATAACATACATAAAAGTTTATCATAGCACCTAGAACACATGAATACAATAAATGATAGTTTTGTTTTTATAGCTTTTATGGGTAATGAATATATAGAGCTTAATGGCCTCTTTTGAAAGCCTTTTAAAAGGGATTCATATGAAATTAATTTTCATGTCATTAATGAGAAATGTAATGGTCAGTTGATTCTGAAAGGTTTGCCATCACCAGGGAAATAGATTATTCTCCGTTGTGGAGCCTAACTTAAGTGCTTGAAATCTACAAGTCTTTCTACTGCACATTAACAATATTTTATCCCAGATCCATTTGGTGAAATTACTGTTTTAACACTTGTTTCTCACAGCCTAAAACTTGATTGAAGATATTTCATTTAATTGTTTCACATTGTGAGCTTCGTTGTAATGTTTATTGTGTCTTAAAGCACTCTGATTATATTATGGGTATTCATTAAATGAATCACTACTTGAGGAGTGGAATTTTTATTGCTGATTGTTTTGTTTGGACCACCTTTGTATTACTGTTAACAGTCCATAGTTTTGGCTTGACCACCAGGCTGTACTTACTGTTTTCTAGGAAAAATTAGTGGACCCCCCCACCCCCCATATCCAGACTTCTAATCACGTAGCTATTCTTCATAGTCTTGGGTTTGGAGAGTCAAACTTCTTGACCCCAGATCATTTTGTATGGCTACATCTCTAGTAGTTTACTATTATTTCACAGGGAATTTCACAGAGAATAGTAGTATCATATACTATTGCAGAGAAGATAAGAATGTGCATTTTTATAATTCTTATGAGACTTTGTAACTTATTATTCCTAAAAAAAAGTATTTTTCTAATGGCCTTTAAACCAATCAGATAAGCTAAGCATTATATGCAAAGGAGACCAATTTTCTTAACTTCCTGGTTCATATATAGATACTTTTTACCTTTGACTATTTAAAAAAAAATACCATAGGGACGCCTGGGTGGCTCAGTTGGTTGAGCGACTGCCTTCAGCTCAGGTCATGATCCCAGAGTTCTGGGATCAAGTCCCGCATCGGGCTCCCAGCTCCACGGGGAGTCTGCTTCTCCTTCTGACTTTCTCCTCGTTCATGCTCTCTCTCACTGTCTCTCTCTCTCAAATAAATAAATAAAATCTTTAAAAAAAAATACCATAATGGTAGGAAATCAGAATGATTGTTAAAATTATGATGTATTCTATAGTATTGATTTCATTTTATAGATATATGTATATATATATGAATGACTATCAGTGTAAAGCAAAGGTTAAAATTTTTCCCAATTTTATAAAATTCCAGGGAGAAACACATCTTATCTTTCCCAAAAAAGCTTCGGTGGAGCAGCTGCAAAAAATTCGTGACCTGATTGCCATAGAAAGAAGTAGCAGATTGGATGGATCAAATAAGAGTTACAAAGTTGAATTATCTCAGCAACCTGCATCCAGTACCCAGCTTCCTATAACACAGCCTTCAAATCCTAGTGGGTTAACCCAGCATGCAGGGAACAGTGAAGGACAGTCATCAAATCCACCATCTGCTCCAACGGTAATGTTAGAATTAAACCTTTCTTAACCGTTCAAAGTATTGAAACAGCAAAAGCTTTGAAATATGTTGTGATTTATTCCTGAATTTTTGCACTTGTTATTCTTGGTTCTTAGAATTGTAATACATCCAAATTTCCTTAAGTCTTTAAAAAATTGTCAAATTTGTAACAAAGTAGGAAAAATGGTTATCTTTTTTTATACTTTTAAATCTTAACTTTTGGTTCATTGCTTCTTGGGCATTTCATCATTTTATCATTCATAAATGTATCCATTGTCTTGATACCTAAAACAGTAACATAAATTAGCATATGTCTTTAACCTAAAACCAGAGTAACAGACTTGCTGGACAATGGCAATCAAACCTCTACTGCGCTGGTACTTCTGATCTAAATTTTACCTGCTGCCATTCATTATGAACATTATTAATTCCAATAGCCTAACCATTATTAACCCCTCAGTTTGGTAAAAGAAACCAGCCTCTTTAAGGTAAATAATAATACATTAATTTATTGAGGGAGTGCCGCCAGATTAATGAAGTTTAGTTAGTGAGATACACAGATACATGCTTCTGAAGAACTGCAATCAAACTTTCATCTCTTACAGGCATCCTTGATACACTTAACTGATCTTATTTAATAGGAAACTGTTTAGGAAATTATTTAATAGGAAACTGTCCTATTTACAAAAATTCCTTTTGATAGCGGTCCTTAAGTTTTCCTCTGAATTTTCACTCAGAAAAATTTCGCGTTTTGTTTTTTTTCCTATAGTAATTTTATCACTAACCAGCTTCAACTCGTATCCTCTTACTTTTTTTTTTTAAGATTTTATTTATTTATTTGACAGACATCACAAGTAGGCAGAGAGGCAGGCAGAGAGAGAGGAGGAAGCAGGCTCCCTGCCGAGCAGAGAGCCCGATTCGGGGCTGGATCCCAGGACCCTGAGATCATGACCTGAGCCGAAGGCAGAGGCTTTAACCCACTGAGCCACCCAGGTGCCCCCGTATCCTCTTATTTTAATTTTTGTAAAACATTTTGTCAGTGTCTTCCATACAGCAGACCTTATATATAGAGTCAGTTATTAAATCTGCCCTTAATTTTCTCCAGTTGAGTAATTCCAAAATCCTTAACCTCACTTCCCTGGTGGTCATTTCTTTGTTTATGCTGAGAAGACCCTAAGCTTGTCTTTAAAAAATAAAGAATAAAAGTGGTAAAGGCTATCAGGGGAAGAGACAGCGTTAACTGTCCTTTTATATAATTCTTGTTGAGTGGTTTCCAGACTTTTTTTTTTTTTAATGGAGAATCAATTCCTCTAAAACATATTTCTTTGTGCTTCAATTTACTTAGATTAACTTTTAAGTCTTGAAAATATTTTCTCCTCTAATTAGCTTCACAACTAGTGTTTACAAATGTCTTCTAGAAACTGTTACTGAATATGTCTGATCAACTAGAAATGATACTAAGTGGCTATGGGTATTCCATGAGATAGCATATGTGAAAACATTGTAAACTATAAAGGACTTTGTAAATTATAAAGGTTTGCTCTTGGTAATAATAATTCTTTTTGTAAAGTATCTGAGCTGCTTCATTCACAGAGTAACAGAAAAATGTAATTACTTAACTCCAGTGTGACATAATAGTGACCCTAGGCCATCTGTTCCTTAGAAGAGTGGTTTTTGGTTACACATCTTAACAGTAATAAAATGTTGAGTAGATAACCCAGCATCTATTTCCTTATAAATTATATACTTCTAATATGTTATGCACTTACACAACAATTTTTTTAAAAAGTGAAATAAAAAGTAAATCTAAGATGTGCCCCAGTTGATTCTTTTGTGCCCCTCTTTTGAGCATGTGTGTTCGATCTTGGAATACCTGAGGTTGTCTTCAGTTTTACAATTAAGGTTGATAACAGAAGCACATTTAACTTCTTCATTTTGAGCACTGTTTCTTATGTTTTCTAATTATAGATTTATATATTTCTAATTAGAATATATCTTTTAAAAGATTCCCTTTTAAGATTGAATTTCATTGTTACAATTTAAAATGCACAGTACTAACCAGCTTTTCAGAAAAGTGTGTAATACATGAAAACATTTTATTTTACAAAATAGCTATTTCCTGGACTAAGTAGTATTTTGTTAGTGCTCTGAGTGAGGAGGTAAATTCACATTTTCTGACTCTTCTGTAACCTCTTTTTTTTTTTCATTCCTTTTTTTTTTTTTAAGATTTTATTTATTTGGTTGGGGGGAGATTATGAGAAGAGGGAGAGACAGAGGGAGAAGCAGACTCCTCCCTAAGCAGATAGCCTGATGTGGGAATGGATCCCAGGCCCCTGGGATCATGATCTGAGTTGAAGGCAGCCATCTGACTGAGTGAGACACCCAAGCACCCCTTTTTTTCTTAACCTTGTAATTCATATATAATTTGAGGCCTTTAAAACTCTGTAATCACTAGAAAGCCTCTGTATTCTAAACTAAAAACAAAATGTCATTTTATTGACAAAACAAATGTAGAGTTTAGAGGAAAATAAAGTTTCCCAAAGACATATGCTTTTAGTAGGCAGTCTATTACCAATTCTTATTTCTCTAATCCTTGGGACACAGTATCTTTTTCTGAGTTCCTTAAGAGAAATTAGAATGAATCTTATTTTTTATCACCAAGTCTTGTTTATCCATGGATCACTGGAATGCATAATTTAAAAAAGTATTTTGTTTTTTAAGCATTCATCACCACTATTTGTTATGCTATAGAATTTGACAGCTATGTTCCCCTGCCTTGCCTATTTCAAGTGGATGTACTTAATTGATAATTAAAATAGACCAAAGTCAAGCAGCAAGAGAAAGATTTTAAAAGTACTGAATGTGTATAAACTAGATAAATCCTGAGCACTAATGTGCTCATAACTATTATAATATTTCTTTGGTTAAAACTGCATCAAGTAAAATTTTGAAATACAAATCAAAGTGATAGTGATGTTGAAGTTTGCCAGTAAGCTTTTCCTTTAAGATATAAAGTCCTGGAATATCCTGGTACTCAATAAAAGTTGATGTTGTTAGAAACTTATTTTGCTGCTTTCTCCAGATATTTTATGTAAATGGAATTACACAATATGTAGTTTTTTGCTTTTGGCTTCTTTGTGTGTTTTTGAAGTTTATTCATATTGTAGGATGTATCAGTATTTTATTCCTTTTTACTGCTGGGTAGTATTCCATGATGGACATTTGGGTTATTTCCCATCTTTGCCAATTATGAATAAGACTGCTATGAATATTCACATACAAGGCTTTGTGTTTTCATTTCTCTTGGGTAGATTCCTAGGAGTGGAACCACTAGGTTGTATGGTAAGTTTATGTTTAATGGTTTAAGAAATTGCCAAGCTGTTTTCCAAAGTTGTTGCACCATTTTACATTCTCACCAGCAGTGCCTGAATGTTTCTCATTTTCCTCCCTGACACTTGTTATTGTTTTTTTTTATTATGGCAATTTTAGTGGATGTTAGGTAGTATCTCATTGTGGCTTTCATTTGCATTTCCCTAATGACTCAATTGACTTTTAAATTTGCTGGTTATACATGCTGAGTGTTTAATGTTCCTAAAGGACATAATTTCCCAATAAACCTTTATATATTTTTATACCCTTTGTCTTCAAAAGCAGTTTTGAAACAGCAGAGATAGTTTTTCAAAGACATAGACCTTGGAATGTTAAAGGCATTATATTTCCAATTTTGCAACTTTATCTAGGTTGAAAATATGTGATTCTGAAGTATGATTTGCTTCAAATAAGCCTCTGTCATTACAGAACTAGTTTAGCTGCATGCCCCACTGCTGTAGTCACCATGCAACACATGCCTGTTTTTAGCATTTGTATAGAATTGTTAAGGACTTTTCATCAACTCTAATCACTCTAGAAATTATTGCCCATTGTGTGTATGGGTATGCATTTATTTATTTTAAAAAATTATCATCTGAAATAACTCTTGAAATTATGTGTGTAATATTGTATTGTTAGACAATGATAAAATGAGTTGGCTTATTTTTTTTTGAGTTGGTTTAAACTTAATCTCATAGGAAATGTTTTAGTCTGGATCTCTATATGATCTTTATTAGATAAGAAGTCTTCTATTTGGACATAAGATTAAATTTCCAGTTTCTTGTTGTGAATCTACCATTCTTCAAGGTAAAATATACTGCACACATAACCTTTAATAGCTGTTCGCTTATATTACAACATGTCCGTGTACCGGGATTCTTAGCATTCATTAAAAATGATGATGTGGTCTTTTTGGCATTAAGAGAGTTGTTATGTGAGGAAAAAGTGGATAAACTGAGAATTCCAAAATTAAGCAATGTATGTCATGTATATGTATATAATATTTCAATTTTCTTATTAAAAATGGACATATACAAATACTTTCATTTTCAAAAGGTCTAGAAAGCTATACACAGATATCTTAGCCATAATTTTATCTTAGGGTGAAATTACAGGTGATTCCATATTATTTATACCACTTGGTATTTCCTAACAATTTATTACAACAACATTTACTTTTATAAATAGAAAAAAAAGAGGGGTTGTAAGAAATTAGGTGATTAAAGTCACAAGCTGTTTAAAACTAATGTTAAATTATTAAACAGAACTTCTATGCTTAAAAAGGCAGATTCTAAATTTAAAAGTCACAAAAGCAAAAGGCTGCATAAAGGCAGAAGGAAGACTGGTGGGCTTGAGAACCCCTGGGCCTTTACTAAAGAAGTAAATTTGCCAATCCAGCTTGTACGGATTATATCATATGATTTGACAAAATATACATTTTTTTTTTTATTATGAAGAGTCTTAAATATATTTCAATTAGAAACCAAAATAGGGACGCCTGGGTGGCTCACTTGGTTAAGCGGCTGCCTTCGGCTCAGGTCATGATCCCAGCGTCCTGGGATCGAGTCCCATATTGGGCTCCTTGCTCAGCAGGGAACCTGCTTCTCCCTCTGCCTCTGCCTGCCACTCTGTCTGCCTGTGCTCGCTCGCTCTCTCTCTGACAAATAAATAAATAATATCTTAAAAAAAAATCTTAAAAAAAAAAAGAAACCAAAATAATTGAAATCCAAGTATTGATCAGTGAAGCAAACCATCGTTTTGACCTAAAACCAGACAGATTGTGCATTTTGAACTTCTGTTTGTATGCCAAATAACTTCACCTCTCTCAGGCAATCACCTGCTACCTGTCTATGTGGTTGCCCCACTGCTGTAGTCACCATGCAACCAGCAGACTTTGCTTTTATCTCTTAGTGTGTATGGAGTTGTGCCAAAGAATATGTAAAGAAATCAGGCAAGAAAATAAACTCTCATTCAGGATTGTTTGAGTGCCATAAAAACCACAAAGAGTGAGGTGGTTTCCAGATTGGAATTATCAAATTGAAAATAAAAATTCTCTAGATGAGTTCTTACCCTCTCTCAGTAAATGAAAACCTACATGTAAAAACAACAGCAAAAATATAGCTGTGCCTCCTTTTTGTAAGAGTTCTTTAAAAATGGAGACCTATTTTGTGTGTTTCTGTATCAGTTCTGGTAAAAGAACATACTCCTCCCTCTTGGGAATACCCTGGATTTCTCATCACGAGATCTTCAGTAAGTTTCTTTAATCATCTGTTGCACTCATCCCTTCTGTGAATGGGGAACCGTGTCTGCTCTTAATAAAAGGCAGTTCCTTCTTTGTCCCTGCATCCCTTCTCCTCTCTTCAGTGTGGAATCTCATGTGGACTGTGTGCAGTCCTGAACCTCATCTTATCTTGGGGATTCTTCTCATTGGCATTTAAACCTTGCTTTAGGGCAGTTTTCATCTAAGGTTAGGCTGTTGGCATCAGGATGAGCTGGACATTCAAGTTCCTAGGTGTAACCCTAAATCGGAAAGGGATGGGGTGGAATTAGGGAATCTGTGTTTTTCACAAGCAGATTAATGTTTAGGAACCTTACCTATAAACTCTTCTATCTGGGAAACAAGCCAACACACATATATCCCTGGGTACTACATGTCCTCTGGGTCTCATTTCTTTACAGAAAGTTTCCGAAAGAGCTCCCTGTACTCATCACTGTATCTTTTACTTCTCACATACGTGTCTAGCAAGCTTTCCCGTCTTCAATCATGTACACTATCAGTAAAATGTTTGACCATAGCCTTATACATTTTTGTTTATAAATTATATACATGCACTATTATGCCATTATGCTGTATCAGGAAACAATGTCAACAGAAGCTAGTGAGTAAATATTTTTAATTCTTAAAAATGTGTTAATATATCATTGACGTGAGGGGTGCCTGGGTGGCTCAGTTGGCTAAGTGTCTGCGTTTGGCTCAGATCATGATCCCAGGACTCTGGAATTGAGCCACATCAGGCTCCCTGTTCAGTGGGGAGTGAGCTTCTCCCCCTCTCCCTCTGCCTCTCCTCCCGCTCGTGTTCTTTCAAATAAATACAATTTTAAAGTAAAGGTAATCACTCAAAAGACCTTCAGAACATAATTTAGGTTGATGAGTAGATTTTTTTTTTAAGATTTTATTTATTCTTTTGACAGGCAGAGATCACAAGTAGGCGGAGAGGCAGGCAGAGAGAGAGAGGAGGAAGCAGGCTCCCTGCTGAGCAGAGAGCCCAATGTGGGGCTCGATCTCAGGACCCTGGGATCATGACCTGAGCCGAAGGCAGAGGCTTTAACCCACTGAGCCACCCAGGCCCCCCGATGTTTTTTTAATATATTTTTTTAAAATAATCTCCACACCCAACTCAGGGCTTGAACTCACAACCCCAAGATCAAGACCTGCATGCTCCACCAACTGAGCCAGCCAAGTGCTCCCAGTCTTTGTAATCTTTTACAAGTTGAGCGTTTGTTAGTGACAACTGTATAACATAATCTATAAATTCACTTAGCCAGGTATGTATGAATTGCCAAACCTTGTATTATGGTAAGTAGTATTAGGCGTGAACATGCCAGTTGCTAACTCCCCCTGTACTTTGTGGTGCTTTCTTTCCTCAGGCCAGCTTGCTAGCCACTAATCACCCAATACTAAGTGTTCTTATAACTTGATTGCTTTATTTTTTTTGGCAAAAAAATAAGAGTTCTAATAATTTCTGTACACTTTCCCATAGACCATTTTGTGCTACTGCTTAGGTACTCTTGGGCCATTTTGGGACACAGTTACACAACTAAATTTTTAACAATTTGTTTTTTATTGCCACTATCAGAAATCTTCCTAAGATCATCAAAAACCTCCATGCTGCCAAATTTAATGTACTTTTTTTCAGTTCATTCTTACTTAACTGTTCATCATCTTTAGCTCAATCATTTCTTGGATTTTCTTTTACCATAGGTGGTTCAGCCATTGACCCAGTTAGTTGCCCACTCAAAATCCACAGATCATTACTAATATATTTTACTACTTTTCCAGCTGCCCCCTGACTCCACAGTTCAGTCACCAAGACTTGCTGATCCTATTTCCTAAGTTCTTTTTATTCACTTTACTCCTACTAAAGCCACCAGCTCTTTCAGAGTTCTGCAGTAGGCACCCCCTTGGATCATCTGTAACCTCCTTTCTCAAGATTAAGCTAGAGTGATATTCTGAAGATGTAAATCTGATGGTTTTACTCCCTTTTAAAAGTCTTTAATAGGTTCCCATTACCATAGAGGTAGACCAGAAAGATAGCTACTTATCAACTCCGCTTTATCCTCAGCATTCTCCAGCATTCCCCCTTAGTTCTCCATGCTCTCAACACCCTGATTTTTCTCTGATCCTACATAATTTCCTGAACATATCCCCACAAACACACTCCCCAGCTATCTATATGCTGTTCCTTCCAATAGGATTCGCCTTTTCCCTTTACTATTAGCTTCTTATCCTTAGTACTTAACCACAAATACAAGAAATACCATTTTTTCAGGGAGTTCTAGGTTCAGAACCCTGTTGTACAGTATCACTATCTTCTGTATTTGCTTACTCTTCTTACACCTGTTTTAAATTGACTAACTTACCATTATATCCCCAGTACCTAGCAAATAATAAAGGCACATTAAATATTTGAGTAAATGAACATTGTTTTACCAGTATTAGTTTCTGTATCGATAGACTATTTCATAAGGATAATATCCTTGACTGTTTTGGTCTCCATTATTTTTCCAGTATGTAACATATACACACATTTATACACAAATATTTGTTGACTTAATATGGTGGTTTTGTCATTTAATACCTTTCCTCTCTCTTAGACAATAAAGTGATGTCTGTCTTAGGCACCCATCCCCACCCAGTGCTTTAAAAAGTCCTGGATAATAAGAGACTCTTAATGTCACAAAACAAACTGAGGGGGTGGGGGGGGTTAGGGAGAGGGTGGTGGGATTATGGACATTGGGGAGGGTATTGTGCTATGGTACTGCTCTGAAGTGTGTAAACCTGGCGATTCACAGACCTGTACCCCTGGGGCTAATAATACTTTATAAGTTTCTAAAAAAATTTAAAAAATTTTTTAAAAGTCCTGGATAATGTTAGGGAATATTTGATAATGGTTTTTATTTTTTAAATTAATCTGATTATGTCTGCATTTTAATATACATATTTAATCCATTCATATTTACCATAATTGTTAATATATGTTTGAATTTATTTCTGACCTCTTATTTTGTGTTACCTGTGTCCTTGCTTTTGTTTTTCCCTTTTTTCTATCTTTGTTTTATATTGAGAGCAGTTTTCTTCCACTATTTTCTCTTTAGAAGTTAGAAAGTTAAATACCTTCTTTTTTTAGTCCTCTATTATTGCCCTTAAATTTTTTTTTAAGATTTTATTTATTTATTTGACAGAGATCACAAGTAGGCAGAGAGCCAGGCAGAGAGAGAGGAAGGGAAGCAGGCTCCCCACTGAGCAGAGAGCCTGATGTGAGCTCGATCCCAGGACCCTGAGATCGTGACCTGAGCCGAAGGCAGAGGCTCAACCCACAGAGCCACCCAGGCACTCCAACTTTTATATTTTCTTAATACATAACAAGACAGGAAGCTTTAACTCTTTCTACTCCCTTCCATGATACCTTCTTTATGAGAAAAATTGAGATTTTGCTTTTCAGTTATTATTTGTAATCAGAACTTAGGTTTTACTAGTTTATTTTTTTAACTCACTCCCGCTTTTATTTATATCAATTTCTACTCCTGGGTGATCTGTTTATTTACTTGGATTATATTGTATTTTGCGGGGACAATAACTTCTCTAAGAATTATTTTAGATAAGATTTGTGAGTGGTACACTTTCTATACTGCTACATATCAGAAAACGTATTTATTCTGCCCTCCTGTGTGATTAACTTGGATGGGTAGGAATCTTATGTTCCCAGTCATTTTCCCTCAGATTTTCAAAGAATTTGCTTCATTGTTTCCAGTGACATATCTGATTCATAAAAGGCTTTGGGATTTTGTTTTTCTACTTAACTGTTATGAAATGTCACTATTGGGACGCCTGGGTGGCTCAGTTGGTTAAGCGGCTGCCTTCGGCTCAGGTCATGATCCCAGCGTCCTGGGATCTAGTCCCACATCGGGCTCCTTGCTCGGCAGGGAGCCTGCTTCTCCCTCTGCCTCTGCCTGCCACTCTGTCTGCCTGTGCTCTCTCCCTCTCTCTGACAAATAAATAAATTAAAAAAAAATTTTTAATGAAATGTCACTATTATATGCTTTGTTTTATTCTTCCATTCATACTGGCTCTTCAGCTCAGAAATTGGTTTCCATTGTTTCTTTGAAAAGTTTCTCTTTTCTACTGTTTCTGCTCTACTTTCTAGACTTCTGTTAACTGGATTTGGAAACTTGGATTTATCTTCGGTGTCTATTTGTTTTTTTTTTGTGCCACATTCTCAGAAAATGTCTTGGCTCAGTCTTCTAATTGATTATTTTTTTTTAAATTTTATTTATTTGTCGGAGAGAGAGCAAGCAAGCACAGGCAGAGTGGCAGGCAGAGGCAGAGGGAGAAGCAGGCTCCCTGCCGAGCAAGGAGCCCGATGTGGGACTCGATCCCAGGACGCTGGGATCATGACCTGAGCCGAAGGCAGCTGCTTAACCAACTGAGCCACCCAGGCGTCCCTAATTGATTATTTTTTAACTATGTTTATTCTACTGTTTGACACAATGTGTATTGTCTTATTTCAGTGTTTAAATTTTTAATTTCCAAGATCCATGATTGTCTTTCTCTGAATACAGTATACTGTCAAATCTCTGAAGATAGACTTGCTGCTATGGCCACAGGGTTAGTTCTTCTGATGTTGATTCTAGTGTATCTTTGCAATGGTGCGGGTTGTTGCAGATCCAGTGAGTCTGAGAGCTCCTGCTAGCCTGTCAATGTGGCATCTGCTTCTAGCAACCATGGGGAGGGGTAGGACATGCTATAAGATGGGCTGTACCAGAAGCCACTGTTCTGAGCTTGGATGTTTCTCTTTCCTTTTGGGACTAAGCAGCCTCTCTCACTTCTCAGAAGCATGGTTCTTTGTTGAGAAGGAATGATGGGGTGGGGACAGAGGGGAGATGTCTAGCTATTCCTCCTGCAGAACCCAGCCAGTGTCACTAATGTTTGTTCCAAGGCCCTTTTCTGCTTTGGATCCTGTGGCTCCTCTGTCCTTGGGATTGTTTTGAAAACTTTTTTTTTTTTTTTTAGTTTGTACAACCACTCTTTTGGGGAGTCATATTGCCATGGTTTTTTCCTTTAGTCCATTTGTATCTGTTTTTCCTCTTTTAGGAATTTCTCAAAATTCTTGATCCTTGAAGAGTACTCCTCCTTTACTAATGCCATATGGAGTTTTGTTTTTTTGTTGTTGTTTTTTAATTATGTTACTTGCAGGGATTTGAACTGGAAGGGCTGTCAGATGCATTGCTCAGAGCACTGTCTTTTTTTTTTTTTTTTTAAGATTTATTTAGAGAGAGAACACACAGGTACACATGAGTAGGGGCAGGGGCTGCAGGAGAGGGAGAGAAAAGCCTCATGCAGACTCCCTGCTGAGCATGGAGCCTGACTCAGGGCTCAGTCCCAGGACTCTATGACCATTACCTGAGCCAAGAAATGACCTGAGCCAAAATCAGGAGTTGGCCACTTAACCAACTGGGCCACCCAGGCACCCCTCAGAGCACTATCTTGATCCAAACTTGTAATCAAGAATCTAGCATACCTCTGTTTAAATATATCCTCGATAAAATATTCCGAGAAAAAGAATAGATATATCTTCGACTGTGACAAAGATATCTCCTAAAGATATACTCCTAGGGTATCTCCTAAAACTAATATTATATAGGCTTTGAGTATTATATTTTAGTAAATCCATAATTCCTCTTTACCTATGAAATCATAGAACCACCATTTTTGATTATATGTTATTTTTGTAGCATACAGAGAAAAGCTAACCAGTATTTTTTTTTTCTATTAGGTTACTACTGATTCAGTCATTCTAAAAGTTCTCCGGTCCAACATTCAGCATGTGCTGGTCTATGAGAACCTTGCTCTCCAGGAGAAAGCACTGGCTTGTATTCCAGTCCAAGAACTAAAAAGGAGATCTCAAGAAAAGTTATCTAGAGCTAGAAAATTGGATAAAGGTAGTAGCTTTATATAACCATTCATTGCTAAATATACATCTGTTGCTAAAGAGAAACACTGAAATGCTGCCTTTTGCTGTATACATCATAAAATTCTAACCTATTTCTATTCTGATTTTTAAGATGTATAACAGTGGTAAAGTATTACTGTGTGTACCTCATAGACACATCATTAACACATCTTTTTTTTTTTTACCTCTATATGTTTGCAGCTTAATCATTGGTATATGAATTTCTTTAGGTATAATATAATTTAAGTCTGTGGAACATATGATAGTATTATTAGTGAATTTTAATGTGAATTAGAAACCACATTGAAGATTAATCCATATGATTAGACCATTGATTCATTTCAGCTAATAAAGAGATAGTATTTATGGGTATATGATATGGTTCTTCTCACCCACTGCTGTCTGCTGCCTGGGAATAAATTCAGCTCTGCCACTTTACTGTGCATCACTGATGCTGAGCAAGTAATTTGATCTCTATGCCTCAGTTTCTTTGTTTGAAAATAGGATGATTTTTTTAAATAAATGAAATAGTACATGTAAATGCCTCAGAACAGTACCTACCACATTCATCAACCAATAATATTTGTGTGTTATCATTAATAGTTTTAAGATTTTAGTTGTTAGGTTTTTCCAGTGTTAGCATTTTTACTTTGAGTTTTTATGTGATTAGTTTTTATCTAAGTCATTTCTTAATACTATATTTTCTAGGGGATTACATAATTTCTCTGGTGGTTACCTTAGTTTGCAATAAATGTTTTAACTGAGTCTATCTTCAAAAACACTATTCTACTTCATGTATAGTGCAGATACCTTTTAACAGAATCATCCCAGTTCTTCCCTCCCATCCTTATAATATTGCAGTCATATGCTGTAATCACCCAATACATTGCTCTTGTTATGATTTAAAGAAATTACCTTTTAGGCCAAGAATAAGAAAGTAAAAGATTCTCTTTTACCTTCATACATTCCTGTTCTGACACTTCTTTTTCATAGATCCAAGTTTCTGATCTATATCATTTTCCCTCTTCCTAAAGAATTTCTTTTAATATTTCTTTCAGAGCAGATCTGCTAGAGATGAATTTCCTCAATTTTTCATTGCCTGAAAACCCTTAATTTTTTCTTCACTTTTGAAGGAAATATCACTGGGATATAGAATTCTAGGTTGGTAAGGTTTTCTTTCAACAATACTTTAAATGTTTTACCCTCCGGTCCTCTTTCCTCCATTGTTTATGACAAGAAGTCTGTTATAATTCTCATCCTATTCCTGTCTAGGTAAGGTTTTCCGCATTTCCCTCAGCTCACTCCCATCCCCAGCTTTATTCAAGATTTTCTCTGTCTTTGGTTTTCTACAGTTTGAATATGACATGTCTAGGTGTAGTTTCTTGGTTGGTGTTTTCTAAGCATCCGAGGTCTGTGATTTGGAATCTTACTAATTTTGGAAAATTCATGACCATTATTGCTTCAAATATTTCTTTTGTTTCTTTCTCTCTTTTCCTTCTGGTATTCCAAAATGAAGGTATCCTATTTTACTTTTATCTGTTTCTGCCTCAGTTTCCCACAGTTCTTAGATGTTCTGGTCCATTTTGAGATTCTCCTGTGGTTTTTGGATGTTCTGTGCTCTTTTTCCTTTTTTCTTTATCTTTTTTTTTTTTTTTTTGTCTTTGATTTTTAGTGTGGGAAGTTTCTGTTAACCTACCTTCAAGTTCACTGACTCTGTCCTTGGCTGTGTCCCATCTACTGATGAGCCCATGAAAGGCATTCTGTTACAGTGGTTTTGATTTCTAGCATTTCCTCTAAATTTTTTTGAAGTTTCTAAACAGACAAAAAAAAATCTATTTACATTATCCATCTGTTCCTACATGTTGTTTACCTTTTTCGTGAGAGCACCTAATATATAGTTATTTTAAATTCTTTGTTTGTTAATTCCAAAATCTGGGTGGTTCTGATACTTGGTTTATCACTTCAGACTGATTTTTCTTGCCTTTTAATACATCTTGTATTCATTTATTTGTTGTAAGTTAGACATGATGAATTGGGAAGTAGGAGCTGAGGTGAATAAGCCCTTTATATAAGGTCTTATATCCATTTAACAAGGAGTTGGGTTATGTTTAATGTTAGCAGTAGGTGTCAGAAACTTCAGACTTCCTCTGGTATTCTTGTCTCCCCTGTTGTTTCTAAAAAACTCCTCCTTAGATATAGTCTGCATCTTTTTGTAGATTCCATTGTTGTTACACCAGAGCCTTTTTGGTGTAGTGGTAAGGCAAGGGGGAGTAGAAGCCCTCTGTAATCTGATGATTAAATCTCAGTGCTTTACTGGGCCTGTATCCTCAGACCTGTGACTTTGCCAAGTCTTTCTTAACTTTTTCCTCCCATAGATGAGAAGGAAGGCTAGAGGTGGCTAGGGTCAGGGAAGTTCCCTTTCCCCACTTCAGCAAAGACTCTGGTAAAATCTTTTTCCCTGAAGAGTAAGCCTTAATTGTAAAGAAGGCTCTGGGCATACTTTGCAATTCTTTTTTTTTTCTTTTTTCAGATTTTATTTATTTATTTGACAGACAGAGATCACAAGTAGGCAGAGAGGGGGGAAGCAGGGTCCCTGCTGAGCAGAGAGCCCGATGTGGGGCTCAATCCCAGGACCCTAAGACCATGACCTCAGCCGAAGGTAGAGGCTTAACCCTCTGGGCCACCCATGCGCCCCATACTTTGCAATTCTTAATCTTCTCTTCTTCTCAGAGCTATGAGGGGATCTTTTTTGGTTCTTCACCAAGAAAACCTGGTAGGATTGTTGGAAGGAAAGCCCACAAAAGTGTAAGGAACCCCTCCTAAGATTGTGTTTCTTACTAAAGCTTGTCCATATTCAGACTCCAGCAGTTAGTCAAAATTATCATTTAAGTGTTTCTACCAATTAATGGCTCCAGTGGCTTCTGTTCCATATAGCAGATGGCTGATTGTGATTCCGTGTATTTGGCTGAGATTCTCTGTATTTGTCTGTCTCTCCGGATTTCAGCGTGACAGTTTGCCCTGTGAACTCTAAGGAGCTCAAGATAAGTCAGTGATTTTGGTTTGTTCAGTTTTTTTGTTGTCGTAATGATGGGAATGATAACTCTAAGCTCTTTACATGTCAGAGCTAAAACCGGAAGTCTCTCTGAGGGATTAACTATGAGTCTCTTTTCCATTTTTTTAATCATTTAATCGCTCCTCACATAACTCATTTAGGTATTTTGCTGCCTATTGTATTTTGGTAGTTTTGTTTTTATTATATTATACTATGTCATTTTCTTGTATTTGAAAACCATTCTGGGCCTGAGACTTAATTCAACAACATTGTTGTGAGACCTTGAGACAATTCTTCATCTTCTTGAATTAATAGTTTTTTATAATTTATGAAGTAAGAATGCTTATTAATATGTGATCACAAAGACCCTGTCCACATTAAAGTACTGTGCTCCTTTAGATAATCCCTGACATAAATGCCTGTTTAACAGGTACTTACCAGAGCATGTTTTATGTGTGACTCATTTGGCTGAGCCCCACAGAGGAGACACAGCAGTGTCCCTGTCGACATTTGCCTGGCATTTTTTCCCTCTAATTATAAAGATAATACATGGCTTTTTTGTAGAAAATTTAGAAAATGGGGGTAAGATAAGCCATCTATAATTTCACATCAGAGTGTGACTTATAAGATTTGTCTGTATATTCTTTCACACTTAAAATTTAAGAGCACTATAATGGAGCTTTAAGTAGGAAAGAAAGAATATATCAGGTTGGTAGAATGGTATTGTGAAAATCGTAGAAGATTGAGTTTTGTTTGTTTTTTTCTTAAGGTTATAAAGGATGAGTTGGAATAATAACCTGAGATGCCACAGGAATTACTAAGGCAGAGATCAGGGGTATTGTTCCAAACGTAGTGAACAGCATGTATGGAGGCAGAAAAGTTATATTCTATGTGGGGAACAATGAGTAATAAAATCTGGCTATGTGTAGTGTAAGGAGTGGGTAAAAGAGTAGTGAGAGATCAAGTAGGCTGAGATCATATTTTGGTTGACATTGAATTTCAGGCAGAAAAATATATACTGAATTTATCTTACATTTTTAATCTTTCCAAAAAGAACTAGAGATAAAATGGAACAAAGAATACTTTTGACAAAGTTTTGAAGTAGAAAATAAGGACCAAGGAAATTAGGAGGATGTACATGTCTTAGTGGTAACGCTAACATTACAATGTTAGTATGAATGAACATGAAGCAAAAAGGTTATGTAGTCTGTTCAATAGCAAGGAGGAAATAAAGCCATTGCTCAGGGAAGTCAAGTATTCTTGATTACTAATTCAGCTGCATTAACCATTGAAGCTTTAAGGATGTGAGTGACCTCAGAGGTGTGCTTAATTGATCAAGCTATAACTTTTAAGATGAACAAGAATAAGACAGTGCATGGAGAGAAGAGTGGAAACACAGTAGTAATAGAATTTCCAAAAGAGGAATTAGGGTGAACAGGGTATTGTGACAGCAGGGGATAAAATGGATGTGAGTTACTGGGGTGATAGAATACATGCTGTTTGCAGTTGCTGAGTACATTTGATGTGCAAAGGCATTGTGTATGCTTAAGGAAAATGTCAAGGAGGACTGTCCAGTTTTGAATTCAGACAGCCGGAAGATTAAAGGAGTCAATAGGAACAGTTTTTGAAGGGAAATGCTTTAAAGTACCTGCTGGCCATTATCTGAACCAGGTGAAAATGTAGGCCTGGAGTACACTTTAGGGTGATAGGTAAATCTGTGCAAGTAAAGGAGATTTCCCAGAATGAAAAGACAAGGGGGAAAGGAGAGATTGCAAAGATTCTAGAAAACAGGGCAGTACTAGCCACATACAGGTATTTATATTTAAATTAAGCTTTAAAAAATCAAAGGTCCAGTTCTTTAGCTACAGTCAACACATTTTAAGTACATATTAACCACAAGTGACTAGCGGCCTTGCATTTTTAAAAAGATTACTCTGCTTTAGGCACTTGATGGAGAAGAAGGGTGGCAGTGCTGTATTTCTAAAGTTCATTTGTAATCTAATACGAACTTTCATATTAAATGAGAAAAGCTAAACTCTCCCTGCCAGTCAGTCCTACACCTCTTCTGTAGGTAACAGCTATTACCGTGTGATATGTTCCTTTTCATACCTTCTCCTATGTATTTACACACATAGTTACCTGCAAAAATAGTTTCAGTTGTGTGGGTTTACATAAAATTTATCATCCCATGTATCTTCAGTTTCTTGGTGTTTTTCATTTACTAACTTGTCTTAGAAACCTTTTGAACCCTCCATAGTGTTCTATAGTATGCATATACTAATGTTTATACAGTTCCCTGTTGCTAGACTTTGAGACTGTTTACCATTTTTCTCTATCCTGAATGCTCCTGCAGTGAGAATTCTTGTAAAGCATGCCTTGTGCTGTATATGCACAAGTGTTTCTCTGAGATAAATATAAAAGTATCGGGGGTGTGTGACTTAACACTGTAAAGGATCCTGTCAAACAAATTGCCTTTCAGTTTACAACAGAGAGTATCCGAGAGTACTTATTTCTACTTAATGAAATTATTGGACTTCTTTTATAGACTTTGAACTTTTCTAATGGGTTTGCTAATATTCTTACCAATTTATGGAAGTTCTTTATATATTCTGGATACTTTGTTAGATATATTACATTTTTTTTTCTCCCAGTGTTGTTTTCTGTTGTTTTGGTTTTTGTTAAGATTTTATTTATTTATTCGACAGAGACATAACGAGAGAGGGAACACAAGCAGGGGGCAGTGGCAGAGGCAAAAGCAGGCTTTCTGCTAAGCAGGGAGCCTGATGCTGAGCTTGATTCCAGGACTCTGGGATCATGACCTGAGCTGAAGACAGATGCCCCTCTCCCAGTGTTCTTTAATTTCATTTAGTGTATCTTTTGAAATTCATAAGCTATAACTTTTAATTTAAGAAAGTTTATTCTTTCCCATTACTGATTTCACAGTCTACATCTTGCTTAAGAAGGCCCTTCCCTACCACAGTCATTAACATATTCTTCTGTGATTTCTGTTACCTTTATAGTATTCCTTCTCTCAATATAGAATTTATATATTGTCCCCAAATCATTTATTGAACAGTCCATCTTCTTAGAACTACTTTGAAAGGCTGACTTTATTAGATAGTATATAAGGTATATACTATATAAACACTTAGAAATCTTTTAGGAATCAGGGCACCTTGGTGACTCAGTGGGTTAAGCCTCAGCCTTTGGCTGAGGTCATGTTCTCAGGGTCCTGGTATCAAGACCTGCATCAGGCGCTCTGCTCAGCAGGGAGCCTACTTCCCCCTCTCTCTCTGCCTGCCTCTCTGTCTACTTGTCATCTCTCTCCTCTCTGTCAAATAAATAAATAAAATCTTTTAAAAAAGATCTTTTGGGAATCATTCTTTTGTTTCAGTGATCTGCTTTTTGTTTTTCACCAATATCACAGTATTGTAATTATTAAAATTTTGTAATGTGTTTTGACATTACTCAATGAATTTATTATATTCTTAGCCAAATTTTATGAAAAATTATTTTATAAATTCTTAAGTAAATTTTTTAAATTAAATACTTTTTAAATTATCTTGTAATTGGGTTTACATTAGATTACAGGTTAATTTGTAGAGGAGTAACAACTTTGGAGTATTGTTTTCCCATCCAGGAACATAATATGTTACTAGCCTTTATATTCTCTAGTTTTTTTTCTAATACAGTTTTCTCATTTTGAACTATATCAAACAAATGTTCTATTTCTATAGAAATAGAGTATAATGTATAAAACACCTGTGACCAGCATTAAACTTTACTAGATATTCACATTATGCCATATAGTACCTTCATATGTATGTTTTATGATCACTTCTTAATAATAAAACTTGAAGGGATGAGAACTCCTGTATGTGTCTCCTATATATTCTTTTCTCTTTCCTATATGTGTCTCCTATATATTCTTTCTCTTCTTCACCGAGGTACCACAGTCTTGTGGTACCTTAATATGTACTTAATATGGTTAAGAGACGTCTTTTTATTTGACAAATAGGTACAATTTTATATAATATAGGCTGTACTTACTTGCCAGGGTTGTTGTATACTGTGTGGACATCGTTGTGTTTCTGGTGATTTATGGTGAGTATTCACAGATGGATTATAATGTATAGTTGAAACACTGATAGGAAAGCTGATAGGTTGAATTTTTAAGGTGTCTGGAATTCTGTGCTTTCTGCTAGTGATTTTGTTATTGTTTCTTGTTTACTTGTATATATACCTGATAACAAGTTGAATGTAGTCCTTTTTAAATGTTTTAAAATTAAACTGATTTCTTAACCTCTCTGTGTTTCAAGATCAACTACACATTGACCACAGTTCCCTGAGAGGATGTTGTGTTCAGTTCACTTGTTAGTGCATAATGTTGATTAGAGGTTACAGAATGGTAAATGTCTTGCCCCTGTAAATGTACAGTGTATTTGGTTCACAATATGCTGACAATTTTTTTCTTGCATCATATTTGAGAAAACCTTTTAAATCTTCTTATATTTTCATTTATTTTGGCTCCATATTCGAGAATAAAGTATGTGTGCGTATTTTTAGTTTTTGTCAGCTTTAGATCTTACTTGGCTCTGTTTTAACTTCTTAGGTACTAATGTAAGTGATGAGGATTTTCTTCTGCTGGAGCTTTTACACTGGTTTAAGGAAGAATTTTTTCAATGGGTGAA
The DNA here is from genome assembly GCA_004024625.1 of Mellivora capensis. Classification (NCBI taxonomy): domain Eukaryota; kingdom Metazoa; phylum Chordata; class Mammalia; order Carnivora; family Mustelidae; genus Mellivora; species Mellivora capensis. The sequence goes on from PISX010003714.1 coordinate 103,499, forward strand.
TGACATTTTGTGCAGCAAATGTGGTGGCCAGACTAAGTCTAGAGGTGAATCACTATTCCCCAATGATGATGAGATGAAGTGGGGTGCAAACAGAGTAGAAGATCATTACTGCAGTGCATGCCAGTTCAGCAATCGATTCCCAAGGTGGGTGTCCACGGGACAGTAAAGTTAGATTCCATTATTCCTTAATGGAATGGTTAGAAAAGAATTTTTGTTGGATGAACTTTTCAATTAATAGAAATACATTCCTCTAGGACAGAGGTCAGCAAGCTGTGGCTGACAGGCTAAACCCAGCCCACATCCTATTTTTATAAAGTTTTATTGGAACACATTTATGCTGATTTATGTATTTATGATCTATAACTCTTTACATTCCAGTGGCAGGATTGAATACTGGCAGCAGAGGCCATATGGCCTGCAAAGTCTTAAGTAATTACTGCCTTTTTATAAGAAACGTTTGTTTATTCTTGCTCTGGAATATAAATTGAGTATAGTCTTAGCACTTTTATTGCTGTAACTTTTGTATTAATCTTTTAATTATATAATTTTAACTTTCTGATAACTTTAATAATGATTGATAGCACATAAAAATAACACTAGCAACATTAATAATAATACTGATAAATTGTGACACTAAAGACAATGCTGTACTTAAAATAATCATCAGATGGTAATATGGAAGGTAGAAGTATAATACCATCTTACTATTTTCTTTTTAACAACAGAATTTTGTTTTAAACAGGTGCCTCCCCTGCTCAACCTAACATATGCTCATTACCTAAATTTTAAACTAAAGAAGTTTGAGCTTTTCAGTTAACTTTATTCATCCTTTAATTATCAAGCCTCTTACCAGTATTTTTTTTAATTGACAATACTTAAATGTTGATTGTATCACTGGTCAGGAAAAGATACCAAGTATTTGAAATCCCTAATTTTTGGAGCTTAGGGACTCCGTTGTGTCCTAACTAGGAACCAGCCCTGTGGAATATACAGAATCTAATATTTACGAATGACATAGAATTAATCAGGTTATTTCTTCAGTCAGCACACATTTGCACAGGCACTTTGCAAAGATTGGAAGGTAAAAAATAATAATTAAATCTCTTTCCTCATAAACTTTTCTAGGCCGTTAGATAATGCAGTGTGGAGGGGCACAGACTAACAAAGATATTTACTGTTTTCCTTTCTACTTGTTTGCTTGTTAACTGTTAATTTGTTAAATGTTAACTTGTTTATGTATAGAGTTGGGATGATGAACACTATTAATTCTAGGCTAAGCTGATCATTCAACTGATACAAGTAGTGTATAGAAGAGGCATAGGATGCTCTAATTCTGTGATTATTACTTCTTCATATAAATTTACATCTTTTTTCAGTTACTTAACTACTTAATTTTAAATTCATTTAATTTAGCTTGTTTAAACAACAGTGTCTACTTAAGACAAACTTGTCATTGTCAAGCCAGTTTATTCATGTAATGGCTTCCTTCCACAAGCTCATGGCCAGCATCTCTACTCAGCTAGGGCCCATTTCTTGTTTAGCTTTATAAACCGAGATCCTTCTCAACACAATATGCAAAGTTTGGTATTCTCCAATTTTATGATAACTTTATAATTGGAGTGCCTTTTTAAAACAGTGGTGCAAACATCTTTCAAAAAACAATTTCCAAATTAGCAAGCACCTTTAAGGAGTTAAGAAGGAAAAAAATAATTCAAAAATATCATTAGAGGGATGCCTAGGTGGCTCAGTTGGTTTAAGTGTCTGCCTTTGGCTCAAGTCATGATCCCAGGGACCTGGGATCACGTCCTGAACTGGGCTCCTTCCTTAGCAGGGAGCCTGCTTCTCCATCTGCCTGCTGCTCCCCCTGCTTGTGTGCTCGCTCGCTTGCTTTCTCTCTCTCTGACAAATAAAGTCTTAAAAAAAAAAAATCATTAGACAGAAAAGTAGTATTTTAAGTAGACTTGAGTTCAACTTAGTTTTAAAAATTTGTATTAAGTTGTTTACCTTTTAAATGCATGAGCTAATTATACCACTTATTAGAATAATATCAATGCTTTAAGCAGATTTTCTAGAGAATCTCTGCCTATCCAAATCTAATCTGCCCTTCAAGGCCCAGTTTAAATAAAAGCTGTCCTCTCAACCACTCTCACATAACACTCAATCTGACCTAGCGTATGGTTTTGTCACATTCTGCCATGTATTAGTTTTTGTGTTAATTTCTTCTTCCTCTAAGGCCTGTAAACTCCTTGAAGGCTGTACCACTGTTTAATCATTTTCATTAAAGCTTCTATTAACATAATTAACAAAAGTAACAAAAAAGCTCCTGTTAACAATAATCATATATTCTTGGCTCTATAATCACTGTCTAAGAATGTGAAATGAAGCTAATATATTATTGTATGTCAAATATATTTCAATTAAAAATAATTTTTTAAGATGTAAAATAAGAAATATTACTTTTTAGCACAGAGGTAATAAAAAATGTTTAAAATTCTTGATTTTGTTAATGAATCAAAGCTTTTTTATGATTATTTTAAAACAGATATAATAACCCTGAGAAACTTTTGGAAACAAGATGTGGACGGTGTGGCGAGTGGGCCAATTGTTTTACACTGTGCTGCCGAGCCTTAGGGTTTGAAGCTCGCTATGTTTGGGATTACACAGGTACAAAACATGGTGTGAGCAGAGCAGTAGGGCTGTGCAGACTTCAAGATTGGGTTTACAGTCTGGGCTCATCATTTTCTGTCTGTTACTTTCTGGCCTTGTCATTCTGAGTTTCCATTTGCCTTCTGTAAAATAACAATAATATCAACCTCAAGTTTTTTGTGGGGAATCTCAAGATTTTTGTAAACACTTATATTTTTCTGGGCACTTTAAACATGACAATATAAACATTCTTTTATAAACAGTTTACCATGACACTTTAAATAATGCTTTTTCTGTATGAATAATAACACGTAATATGCTCTAGAAATCTTTGTTTTGATAACAAAATCTTTGTTTTGATTACAAAATCTTTGTTTTGATTATAGGTGTAGTAATCTTAAATCTCAATATACAAAAGTAATAAAAACCATGTGAAATTTTTATTTTCCTTATTTAGAAATTACTCTTCTCATCTACATGTTTAAAAGTTGTTTCCCTTGTCAGAATTTTACTTGCGTTTCTTTTGTTTTTTAGGATAAAATGAAACCTTCACTTAAGAATTACTGTTCTCTTACAATCAAATATAGAACATCAATAACCAGAGATCCTTGGTTAGACCTCCTACTGATTTGGGTCTTACAGAGCAAAAGAGACTGCAGTTTCAAAAGTGTCATTAGCTCCTTCATATTAGCAAAGACTGACCCTGATGTTTTTGATGCCGTTGTTCAATATGTTCACCTTTTCAGAATTAGAGCTCACATTATTTTTAATTAAGCTTAAAACTGACTGCATTAAAGGACATAGTCCAAAAACATTTTTAAGGATTTCAAAGAGACAAAAAAGTTTAAATAAGTATGCTAGAGTCTTGTGTGCCACAAAATGCTCAGACCTATTAACTAAAATTTGGACCCTTACAAATTCTTCTGTGATCCTTATCTTTAAGAATTTGTGGATAGTTGTTGGAAATCATTCTGGTTTTATAAACTTAACTTTTATTTCCTTTCTTTCTGTTGCTTTCTTGTCTCTTGAGTAGACCATGTCTGGACAGAAGTCTATTCTCCTTCTCAGCAGCGGTGGCTGCACTGTGACGCCTGTGAAGATGTCTGTGATAAGCCACTCCTTTACGAAATTGGGTGGGGCAAGAAGCTTTCCTATGTCATTGCATTTTCTAAGGATGAGGTAAGGCATAAGCGAAAAAATTACATTCTAAGAATGAAATATTTCGGACAGCTTTTGAAGGTAAAATTGACATACAAGAACCAGCTTATATTGAAAATAAATAATTTAATAAATTTTGTCATTTGTATACATCCATGAAATTAACTCTATAGTCAAGATAGTGAACTTACTCACTATCCCTGTAAGTTTTCTTATCTCCTTTGTTATCCCTCCTTCTTACCCCCCTCTAGGCAACCATGCATCTGCTTTCTTTCACTATATATGAATCTGCATTTCCAGAGTTTTATATAAAATGGAATCATACAGTGTATGTTCTTTTTGGTGAGCGTGGTCTGGTTTCATTTACTCAGCATAATAATTTTGAGATTCATCCACGTTATTCTTATGTATCAATAATTTATTACTTTGGGGCACCTGGGTGGTTCAGTCAGTTAAGCATCTGCTTTTGAATCAAGTCATAATCTCAGGGTCCTGGGATCGAGCCCCGTGTCCAGCTCCCTGCTCAATGGGAAGCCTGCTTTTCCCCCTCTCGTGCCTCTTCACCTCCCTAACTCATGTTCTCTCTTGCTCACTCCACTCCCTGTCTCTTAAAAAAAATTTTTAAAGTCGTAAAAAAAATTATTGTTTTTATTGCTGAATATTCCATTGTATGCATGCACCATAGTTTGTTTATCCATTCACCTGTTGGTGGGCATTTGGGTAATTTCCAGTTTTTTACTATTTCAAATAAAGTTGCTGTAAACATGCACAAGTCTTTATAGCGCCATATGCTGTCTTTTTTCTTTGGTAAATGCCTAGAAGTAGAATGACTGGATCATATGGTAGGTGTATGTTTGACTTTTTAAGAAACTGCTAAACTTTAAAAAAAAAAAAAAAAAAGAAAAGAAAGAAACTGCTAACCTCTTTTCCAAAGTCATATGCCATTTCATATTCTCACCAGCAGTATGTGAGAGTTCCCAGTTTCTCTATATGCTTGCTAACTTCTATATCCTTAGTATAGTCATCTGGTTTTGTTTTTTTGTTGTCGTTTTTGTTTTGTTTTGTTTTTTTATTTTAGCTTTCTTAATAGATGTGAGGTGGTATCTCATTGTGGTTTTCATTTGCATTTCCCTAATGACATAATACTGAGTATCTTCTTATGTGCTTATTTGCCATGCATAGTCTTCTTTGCCCATTTTTTTTAAATTGGATTGTTCATTTCCTTATTTGTTGAATTTTGAGAATTCTTCATATATCCTGCATACAAGTCATTTTTCAGATAGAGGCTTTGCAAAGATTTTCTCCTTGTTATTGGTGTGTCTTTTCATTCTGTCAGTGACTATTGAAGAGACATAACTGATAACGTCCAGTTAATCAATTTGTTCTTTCAGGGATTGTGTTTTTTTTCTTTTTTAAATGAGGTATAAACAGACATATAGTTGCACGTGTACAACATAATGATTCAGTATTCATATAGATGCTGAAATGATGGGTTGTGCTTTTTGATGTATCTAAGAAATTTTTGCGTAGCCCAAGCCACAATGATTTTATCCTGTGTTTTCTTTTGAAAGTTTTATATTTTTGGTTTTACATTTGAGTCTGTCATCCATTTTGAGTTAATTTTTGTATATAGTCCACAGTGTGGGTTGAAATTCATTGTTTTCCTTTAGAATAACAAGTTGTCCTAGCATCATTTGTTGAAAAGGTTCTCTTTTTTCCATTAAATTGTCTTTGTACCTTTGTCACAAATTAGTTCTTTAATGTAAATTTAATACAATAAAAATGGAACAAGGTTTTATTTGTTTAATTTTATGAAATCAACTTTGTAAATAAGTTTTAAAGAACTAAATGTTCTGGAAATCTCATTTTATCACAGGCTTTCCTGAAAGTGTACCTCTTAGAAAAATAAATAAAAACGTATTCTTTTTTTTAATAGGTTTTAAAATTTATTTTTTTTAAGATTTTATTTATTTATTTGACAGAGATTACAAGTAGGCAAGAGAGGCAGGCAGGGAGAGAGAGGAGGAAGCAGGCTCTCCGAGGAGCAGAGAGCCTGATGCGGAGCTCGATCCCAGGACCCTGGGATCATGACCTGAGCCGAAAGCAGAGGCTTTAACCCACTGAGCCACCTAGGTGCCCCTGGTTTTAAAATTTAAATGAAGGATAGCATTTAAAAAATCTATTTAAGAATTATATACATTTTAGATAGTTAGCAAATTAAGGTTGATGGTTGTATTCTTGTTAAGTACTGTATTCTGTAATTTGAGGTGGTTGATGTCACTTGGCGATATTCTTGTAAACATGATGAGGTAATCTCCAGAAGAACTGAGGTTAAAGAAGAATTACTTCGAGAAACTATTAATGGACTTAATAAACAGGTATGAGCACTTGGCACTTTTGAGAGGACATTTAAAGAATCAGGAATGGCCAGTTTTTAACCCATTGAAACTCTGAGAGTTGCAGCATTATTTTGCAAGCAAAAATATTCTAATATGTTAAATGGTTTTTGTTCATTGAAAACTTTGAGGTCTTATTTTAAATATCATGGTTTTTTTGTGTATTCAGTGATCATAACATCTCTTCCCAAAGTTTAGTGAAACAAAATTTCATTTTATGTAATACTAGACATAAAAAGTATGTTTTTATTTTTCAAAGAAATTGTGTCTTGAATATAATTATACACATTTCTCCAAGAATGGAAATTTTTGAAATAAGGCACAGGAAATTGTTAACAGTGACTTTTCTGGAAAAAGGCACTATAGGTTCAAAAAGGAAGATTCAGTTTTTATTTTATATCCCTTTGGTAGTATTGAAATTTTTTACTATTATACATGTGTGGGTTTTTTATTATTTAAAAGCCAAACCACTAATTTTGCTTCTGGCAAGTAGTTAGAATAGGGCAGATCCCCTTAACCCAGTGATTGAGTTTCAAGGTGCAGTGTCTTTGGGTCTTTTTGGAATTTCACCTTCTAATGTACGGCCCTTGAGCCTTTCACCTTGAAAGGTGAGGCTTTGAACTCCAGATTATTTAGTCCGCCGTACTGTGATAATGTAAAAACTTGCTGTGTTTTTCAGCACGTAAAATATCATTTCATGGTTGCTTTCTCCCCCTCTTTGGCTCAGACCAGTTAATAATTGGCAAATGCCTGGAAGGGAAGGAGGTGGAGTATGTTCAGTTGACCACAATTCATTTCTTTCTTTGGGATCTTAGCTTGTTTAGCTCAGGTTACCTTGGTAGCTTTCTGTTGTATTTAAACAGGTGTTTGTACATGTGTGCCTGCATATAATGTTTTGCCTGTTACCTTTCCTTGGTAGGACAGTTGGTCTGACACAGTCTGTCATAGCTGGAAGCAGAAGTTGCTACCTCCATTTTAAAATCTAGGACAATAAAGGTCATAAAGAGTTGGCTATGGATGTCAAATTATTTCTTTACACAAAATTTGTAAAATTATTTTAAGTTTTCCACAGTGTCTTATATTCCAAATAACTACATGTGAACAAAAAGTTGGTTATGTCTTTCAAGATCCCATTAAAATACAAATGTTTTATGTATATTCTTACTTAGAGGTGGACCTCTACATTTCCCTAATCTTAATGACTTCTTTTAAAATATTAATTACAGAGGCAAATATCTCTGTCAGAAAACAGAAGAAAAGAACTTCTCCAGAGGATTATTGTGGAGCTTGTTGAATTTATATCTCCCAAAACCCCTAAACCTGGAGAACTTGGTGGAAGAATATCTGGGTCAGTGGCTTGGAGAGTAGCCCGCGGTGAAATGGGTCTAGAGGTATTTAATTCTAATCTTCTCTATTGCTTCCAGTAGTGTGCGCTTTGCTTATAGAAAAATCCATTGGGCATGACTTTTTTTTTTTTTTTTTAAGATTTTATTTATTCATTTGACAGAGCACAAGCAAGGGGAGCTGCAGGCAGAGGGAGAGGGAGAAGCAGGCTCTCTGCTGAGCAGGGAGCCTAATACAGGGCTCTATCCCAGGACCCTGGGATCATGACCTGAGCCAAAGGCAGACTCTTAACCGGCTAAGCCACCCACGTGCCCCAGGCCACGACCTTCCAATGAACTTTTTAGAGTAATTATTGAAAAACACAAACATTTGAAAGAACCAGTAATTGATTGGCATACTATATCCACATGCAATAGTTAGCAAGGCATTTTTTTTTTTTAAAGATTTTATTTATTTATTTGACAGACAGAGATTACAAGTAGGCAAGAGAGGCAGGCAGGGAGAGAGAGGAGGAAGCAGGCTCTCCGCGGAGCAGATAGCCCGACACGGGGCTTGATCCCAGGACCCTGGGATCATGACCTGAGCCAAAAGCAGAGGCTTTAACCCACTGAGCCACCCAGGCGTCCCAGCAAGGCATTTTAAAATAACATTTTTCAATGCTAATTTTCAGTAGAGTGTAACTGTTACTGAAGTACGTACAGAAAAATTCACAAATTATAAATGTAGTGCTTACCAGATTTTCATATTGAGCACCCACATAACCACCAACCAGTCTGAGGAATAGACCACCAGAATCCGAGGAATAACCATCAGTTCCCTTCCAGTCACTTCTGCCACCACTAAGAATAACCATTATTGTGGTTTCTAACATCATAGATTAGTTTTGCCTGTTATTGTGCTTTATGTAACTGGAATTGTACCATACATACTCATGTGAATACTTTTTTTCTCAACATTATTTTATGAAATTCAAACTGTTGCTGCGTTGTTTTGTTTTGTTTTTTTGTTACTGCTTTTTTATGGCACGTTTATTCTCATTGCTCTATAATATTCCATTGTATAAATGTAATTTATCCATGCCACCTTTGGTGGATATTTGGGCTGTTTCTGGGTTTTGACTGTTAAAACTCGTACTGCTGTAGACGATTTATACACATTTTAGGTGAATGTATTGATCTGTTTGAGTTAGGTATATACCTAGGAGTGGAATTGCTTAGGTGGTTGAGTAGGAGCTAGGAGTGTGTTCAGCCTTGGTGGATACTGCCATGCAGCTTTCCCCAGCGGTTTTGCCAGTTTACAATCTCACCAGCAGTGTATGAGAATTTTCCACATCTTTGCCTGTAGTTGGTATTGTCTTTTTCATTTTAGCAGCCCTGGTAGTATGTAGTAGTATTACATTATGATTTTACTTTGCATTTTGGTGATGACTAATGAAGTTGAATGCCTGTTCTTTAAATTTTGGATATCCTCTTTTGGGAAATGCCTGTTCAGGTTTTTCAAAATAAGATTTTATACGTTTTAGAGAAACTTGTTTACCTGTTTTCATATATATATATATATATATATATATACACACACACACACATATAGTACAGTGAGAAAAATAATAGAATCTGGATAATTCAGTGGATGAAAGTGTTTATTTCTTATATACTTATTATATACATCTCATATTAGCTAGAAATTATCATCTCTGGTGTGATTACTATTGTCAAATTTATATTAAGACATTATGTCTTGATTAATGACCCAAAATTAAATAATGAACAGAGGAAATATGCCTATATTAGGGGCTAGGTGAAAAGCAATGTGCTCTGTAATGGACATTGAGGAAGTATAGTAGACCTGTCCCTTGCCCTTAGGGAATTCAAAGTCAATCACTACTGAGTATTTTATATAAATGTCTAAGAAGATATGTAATGAAAAATGCTTAGATGGAAAATAACCCATCACTGTATCATATCAGAATTCCAAATAAATTAGAGTTTTATATCTACTTTTTCTAAATTTGCCATTGTTGCAGCTTATTTCTCCAATAAAAGAATATGTCCAAAATGGGTGAATTATCCCCAGTAAACTTTGTTTGCTTTTTAATTTATTTCATCATCTTTAGGAGGCAGTTGAAAGTGTTGGTTCAGCCACAGAATTACAAGATCTAAATTCAACAGATAATTCAAATCACTGCTGATGCAGTGCAAGTTACAAGTTTAAATCTAAATGAAGCCAGTTTAAAAGAGCTAATTTAATTCACAGCTGTGTTCAGTTTAAATAAAACATCGATATTAGGTCTTCATTCTTTTTTCTTTTTATGGATGGATATGCTTCCTCTTGTATGGCATGTAAGTTGATTAAACTTTAAAAATATGAATTGGGTCATATGCCCAGATTATCTTTCCTTTTGAAATTTCTTTTTAAATTTCCCAGTTACTGGAGACCATTACAGACCTGGATTTAAAAAAATCATTTTCCTCTTTAGAAGTAGATGTTTATTTTAAAAGTAAATTGAAAGGCAGCTATGCTTACCACTATACCACCAACACTTTAAAAGTAAATTGAATAATGAAAAATGTTAGTCTTAAAAAATGATGAAACTGTACCTTGAAATCATTTGGAAAAAGAAGGAAATGGTGATATTATTTCCAGAGAGAAAAGTTTTATCTTAATCTTAGATTTAAAAGATTTTATGAGGGGTACCTGGCTGGCTGTGTCAGTTGAGTATCCAACTCTTGATTTCTGTTCGGGCCATGAACTCAGGGTTGTGAGATCAAGCCCCACATCAGGCTCTGCCTCAGTGCAGAGTGTGTTTGTCCCTCTCCCTCTGCTCCTCCTGCCACCTACTTGCTCTCTCTAATAAAAAAATAAAATCTTTTTAAAAATAAATAAATAAATAATAAAATCTTTTTAAAAATAGATTTTGCAAAATATTAATGTTATTCTTACTCCAGATTATTAAGTTGCATATATGATTATGTTCTGTAGCATAAATATCTATCTTCTCCCTTTGGTAATTAGTTATCCTTTTTAATGAGTTGATAATGCTACTTTTAAATTTTATTTCCATTTGGTTTATGTCAGTACCCTAAAATACGTTTATTATCTGACAGAAAGATAGAGAGCACAAGTAGACAGAGTGGCAGGCAGAGGGAGAGGGAGAAGCAGGCTCTCCACCAAGGAGGGAGCCCGATGCGGGACTTGATCCCACATTGGGATCATGACCTGAGCCAAAGGCAGCCATCCAACTGACTGAGCCACCCAGGTGCCCCAGTACCCTAAAATATGTTTGATAAAGAGGAAAAGAACCTGGAAGTTTTGTTACACGCTTGGTCATTCATGATTATAAATCATTTTCTAAAAATAAGCTGCTTTTTTCTTTACCTGTTTGACAGTTAATAGTCACAGTTTCCACTAGGGAATTATCTTTTTCATACATTTAATGTTACTCTTTTAATAATGCTGACAGTGATGTATACACACACGCACTTTTTTTGTTTTTAAGATGTTTTATATTCTGCTTATTGATTCTTGTACATATGAAGTTTTCTTATTGTTTAATACCTAGTACCCAATGTTGCTTTAAGTTGAGTCCAGAAGGATGAGAAAGAACCAAGTATATGAAGAGTAGAAAGAACAGTATGTGTCAGGGACCTGAGCTGAAAGTACCTGGATGGACCTTTTTGAGGAGCTAATGGAAGAGTAACTTGAAATTGATTGGAGAAGTAAGTAGGGAAAAGATCATTTAGAGTCCTAGTATAAAGGTTTGGAGTTTAAGTACAGTAGAAATTGTTGGAGTGAGTTAAGCAAGAAGGTGACATATACTAATTTACCCCAATTTCTAGAAAATCACTTTCATTACTATGTGGAGTCTTCCATTATTTTGAAAAGTAATTCTGCTTTCTTTTTTTAAGAGAAAAGAAACCCTGTTCATTCCCTCTGAAAATGAGAAGATTTCGAAACAACTCCACCTTTGTTATAATATTGTGAAAGATTGTTATGTCCGAGTTTCAAATAATAATCAAACCATTTCCGGATGGGAGAATGGTGTGTGGAAAATGGAATCCATATTCAGAAAAGTTGAAACAGACTGGAACATGGTAATTTCATGCATGAGACTGTTTAAAAACTTTGTCATTGTTTAAAACAAATGTAGATTGTTTCAGTTGTATGTAAAGTGAAAACTGATCTATCAAAATTTTAATAATACTCAAACCTATAAAAGAAAATCCTCCCCAATGTTTAATCAAAAGTCCCTAAGAAATTTGTGCATTTGTATCAAGGAAGCATCCATTTTCATTAAAGAAGCTGAAATTAATTCATCCATGGGGAAAAATAAATGTATGGCCAACTCATGACTAATTTTTGCATGAATGTATAAAATATAGTGTTATTTAATTCCTTGATAGGTACTTATTGTACCTATCAAGCAGGCCACTGGGGACTCTTTAACATTTAATCTGAAGTACCAAGAGTTAACCATTTAACACACTTTCATTTCATAAGAATGTGGATGATTGAGCAGCAATATTGGTTATTTCTTCTCCACGCCCTAAAGAATAAAGATATAGATGCTAGGACTAGTAGTTTACTTATATCAACCTGCGTTGTCGTCACAGGCTATCTGTTACAAGTAGGAGCTTTGCCTTTAAACTGCCCTCCCCTTAGATACACACCAAAAATGAACACAAAATTATGCACATGACCTCAGTACATCAAACCATATTATTGATAGATTTTCATAGGAGTTCATCAGCTTATAGGGAGCTTTTAAAGTTGACTTCCCAAGATTTTTGAGTAGGAAGGGAAGTTTCTCATTTGTAAGACACATTGGCTAGATTTAAAAAGTGAGTCATGGGTTAACAGCTGCTAGTGTTTATGCTTATCACTGTTCTAGGCATTGAATACAGAAGACATACAGAGATAGGATCCCTGCCTTTTTTTCCAGTTATGTTTTTGTTCTAAAATTTACCTTGGTGCTTATATTGATGATCTTTTTGTATTAAACTAAGAATAATTTACAAAATTATTAAAATTGTAGGCTTAGGAATTTTCTTCTTGAGTTGAAGAACATAAAAAATAGAAGAAGATCAAATTGAAAATTTTAAGATGTCTATATCTGTAATTGACAATATAGTTGATGAGAGAGGATGAACTTCTCTGGAAGACTATCCTTAACCCAAAGATTGTTCTGAACAGAAAGCAGGATAGGATAGACATGTTATGTATCCAAGGACTAAGCTACCCTTCTGAAACTAATGAAAGAGTATGCCTTTCTCCCTCACCAGCAGTGTTAATGGAGAAAGTTAATGGAGAAAATAATGACTTTCTGCAGAAGATTTGGTGTGATGAGAAACAGGTCGATTCTATGTAATATTTCTTCTCTAATTCATTTGTTCATCAGCAAACATTTATTGAATGCCTGTTAATATCAGGCATTGCTTCAGCTACATGGATAAAAAGATAAAGATACAGTGTCTGCCCTCACAGTCTGACAGGGGAAGCCGAAGCATAAACAGCCATCTTACCCATGGTGCAGAGTGCTATAATAAGGATATCAACACATTGCTATGGAAACACCGAGGAGGGAGTAATTAGCTCTGGCTGTGGGAGTTGGGGAAAGCTCCGCAGAGCAAGCGACATTTGAGCTGGACGCTGAAGGATGAGTAGGTGTTCATGAAGCAAGGGAACAGCAGGGGAAAGGCATGGAGTACATGGCATGTTTTGGAGTTCTCTAAATAGACCATTGTAGCCAGAAGGTGTATTTATAAGTAAGATTTAAATAATGTAAATGAGATGCGGAGGCCATTAAATAAAAAACAGACTCCTATTCAATTAAAGCTTATGCCTGATGTACCTGTACAGAGCACATCACTTTTAAAACTTGAGTGAATCTGTTTCGAGTTATAATATGAAGAAAATATGAGAATCTTCATTACACTTACAAAGTCTAATAACTTAGAAGTAATATATTGCCATTGAAACATTGAATTTTCTACCTAAATCAGTATTTTTAGTTTTATATTAGCATGTTCCCAATTAGAGTTCTCTAGCTCCACTAAATAGAAGAGGCCTATTTCCCACCACCTTTCCTCAGTAACCTCCAGCATGGAATCCTGACAGATATCATGCAGCCTGCCCTCAGATATTTAGAACAGATTCTTACTGTCTCAGAGTTAGCCTCCTAGGAACGTGGAGACTTACTAAGTGTTACTATTTGGCAGATACACAGTTCAGTGATGTCTAATTTGGAAAGAATATAAAAAGCTGGATCAAAAAGACCACTATATCTTTTAGGAGGCAAATGATAACACCTTGATAAAAGAGTTAATAGCTTCCTAATTAGTCTTCCTGGATCTCACAGTTGTTTTCCATGTTGTTAAGCCAGAAAAGCGTTTTCAAACCCCAGTCATTACTGAGTGCTCATAGAGTAAGAAAGAGCTCAAGTCTCTTCTGAGTCTGGCCTCTGCTTTCTTCTCTGACCTTGCCTTGCACCATGCTACCCCCTTGCTCTACGTTGCAGTTGGACTGCCCTTCTGCCTTCTGCACAGATCCCCTTTTACTTTCCTTTGTGTTAGATTCACTTATTCCTTTGTTTGGAACTGAGTGTAAGCCTCACTCCCTCTAGTCCCAGCTAACTAGATCCATTTCCCCCTTTATTTATTCACTGTTCATGTACCTCTCCTTCATGACATGTATTTAACAAATTTGTGTAAGAATAGATTATTTGTCTCTGTCCTACAAGAATTGTAAACATTCTCAAAGAAAAAAGGCTTTGTCTTTTTCTACTCACTTGTACTTTCAGTATGCATATATCTAGCATAGTGCCTGATAAATGTTTAGTAAAGATTACTGAATGTAAGAAAAATGTTTGAATGCATATGGCATAAATTCTACACCACCCTCAGACTGTGTAAGACTGTGTAGACTTTCAAAGATGCTCTGTCTTCATTCAGACGATCCCTTGGCATGTTCTTAAGTTCTTTGCATTTTTGCAAAGTATCATCTTTGTCACTAGAGTCACTTTAGCACTTTTTGGTGCATGGCATTATGTCAAGAATTGATTCATTTAGTCATTCAGTAAATGTGCATTGTCAGACATTGTGTTTGGCACTTAGATTGTAATGATAAATTAGGAGTCAACCTCAAGGTGAGCATAGACTAGTGAAGGAGAAGGACATGTGGGCCAGTTGTTTAGATTAGTGAGATAAGTCCTAGAAGAATATGGGTTTGTTCGTGACTCTAAGGGAAAGAAGACAGAAGGAAGAGCCACTGTGCCTTCTTGAGTCAGAGATGATGACCTTGCAGAGGAAGTAATACCTGAGTAGGCTTTTGGAGAAGGAGGCAAGGGGAGAGTTTCTCAGTGTAGAGACAGGATATAGAAGAAGGGAGCAGGAGATGTAGCATGTGCAAAAGCACTGGGGTGAGAAACACCTGGTATATTTAGGGAAGAGTAAGTTGTAGGGAATATGGGAGAGAAGAATGGGAAGTGAGACTAGACAGGTGAACAGTGGTCAGGTCCCAAGGACTTTGATTACCTTGCAGTTATGTAACAGGAAACCATGAAAGATTTCAGGCAAGAGAAGGACATGCTCACACTAATGATCCAGAGAGAATTACAGAGGCTGCAGATAGAAAAAATAAGCATAGTACAGAAAGATGTAAATACAGTGGGGACAGTAAGTAATGTTTGATTGCAGTGATAAAATGGAATAACCAAAAATAAGAATCATGAGCAATACCAGTTTACCAGCATTAAATTAAAATCAATTGAAATGCAGCTTGTTTCATTAGATCTGTGTAGGAATATATGCATAGTGTCTGCTGCACAGTAAACTTAATTAAGCTGACCTTTTTTTTTAACTAGAGTTACTCTTAACAGGCTAAGCAGAAAAATCACTTTAAGAGCAGAGCGAAGAACAGCTTCGACAGTGCGGTACAAACCAAACCTGCAGAAAACCATAGCAGTTGACAGAAGAGTCTGGCATATAGTGATCAGGAAATCTTCAAGTGAGGATCTTCTGTAGCCTGTGAAAAGCGTAGAGCATAAAGAAGCTCACATGCAAATTGTTCTCCATTTTGAAAATAGTGGTCACAGCCACAACCCAAAGGATAAGTTTCTGTTGTGTCCCTTGTTAGAAGCTTAGCTGAGACCTCACGCCGTCCACAGACTGGTCTTATTCTCACCCACATGTTGTGATCTGCCTGTACTGTATGCCTTACATTTGCCAAAAAAGGGGCAAGGATGGGTCACTAGAGGGAGGGGGTGGCGTACTGTATAGATTTCAGGTCTTTAGGGGTAAAGTCCATGACTTCTGATTTTACTCTTCCTGCTGCTAAAGTAAGGTAGCTCTTGGTAGTCCCCAGAACTAAAAGACCAAGCATGTAGAGCTGCAACACAGTAAATGATACCAAATTTAAAAGCTGACAGGCAAAAATTTGTCTAAGATAACTCAAGAAAGTGAGGAACATCTATTATAATTACCGGTTCTGTTGCTATTACACATAGAAAGGACTACAGTTGTTGTTTATAAAAATCTTACTGTTTGGGTACATTTCAGTTATCAAACTGAGTATACATGTTCTTGATAACTTCCACCTCTAAAAATGCTGGGTTAAAATTAGTTGGTTAAAATGGTACAGACGGAATATATTGTAAGAAAAAGATGACATTGATTTTCAGTATCAGTAGAGTCTGTTTTATTTCCATATACTGTTTCTTTAGCCTGAGAGACCTTTTATTTGCTCACAATGTGTTTGAATGTTTATTTAAGCATTTAAGAATTCTGTGATGAATTCTATCCTATCCTTTAGTTTTTTAGAGTCTTAAAAGCTGATACCTTTATGACTGAAAAATGTATGTTTTAGAATAAGCAATTCTTTCAGACATGTTCAACAGCTATTATAAACCTTGTTATGACAGTTAAAACCACAGTTGTGGCCTAGACCCATGTGGTATAACTAAGACAATTCTGAGGGTAAGCTAGGAACTTGAAATTAACCTGACTTGAATCTGTCATATTTTATACCCCCACTTTTAAAGGGGGGGGGGATCATTTGAAACTACTGAGCTCTTAAAAAAGACACAAGACATAAAAAAGCATATACTAAGACATAAATCTGAGCGTATTGGTCTTAAGATTTCTTTTCCCCAGTCTTTTAGTTTTTTCCAACCACTTTTCTTCCAATAACCCTACTGTTTGGCTCATCTTTTACAGTTAATCCCCTTTACTAGCCATACCTTTGAAGTAGTAATTATAGGTAATCCATAGATGGCCAGTAGTTTAGGATAGATGGAACCAGTGACTCCCAGGGAGCACTGGTCGATAGCCCCAGGTTCTCCTCATAGACAGGTGTAGGAGGAGCACTGCAGTAGGAATACATGGACATTAGAGGAGGTTATAGTGAGGTTGCCCTGAATTTGAGTGGAGCAGTCGACACTTCCATACATCTAGGTGTGCCATCCCGTGCAATCTAGTCTAAAGAGTTTAAATCATTTTCCTTGGGGAGTGATTGTTTTTAGTTGTTGGTAACCTCTGGCTCACTGATTCTAAAAACTTTCCAATTAAATTAGCTGACATATTTAACCTGGAAGAAAAACTACAGGAGTGAAGTAGAATAGAATAATCAGTAGAATACTAGCAGCGATTGATTTAGAGGTTTCTAAAAGAGGTTGTGTATGCAGACTTTTAATACATAAATACTATTTATTAAACCCATATGAATCCAGAGCCTGTGCCCTCAGAAAATGTGTGATTTGGTTAAGATCATTCTAAGTTCATCTGATATAAGTTACATTTGGGTGGAGAATTATTGTCAGTTCACATTGGGGTGAAATTCTGTGAAGGACTGAAAGCTGAGAGTTTGGATTTAAAGGTCGAGCCAGTTACTTACTGTACATTCTAAACTATGTAAATGGTAGGAAGGAAGTGGGCTTTTAAAAACGTTAATTAGGCAGTTGGAGAGAGATGAGCATTAAGTCATGACTATAGTGGTAAGTGTGGTATAAATGAGGACAGGGTTTTTTTGAGACTTACTTCAAAGAAATGCATGAGTTACTGTGTGAGTTTGAGCATGAGAGATAAGTGAATAAAGAGTCAGATTTAAAAAAAAAAAAAAAAAAGTCAGATTCTTAAGGGTTTGAGCCTGGGTGAATGAAGTTACCCGTGAAAGATCAAGGCTGTGATGTCAGTGTTCACGTCGACATTTTCTAGAATGTGGATGAAACTGTGAGAGAAGATGAGCTGGAAGCAGCCAGTAAATGTGGGTGCCTTAAACAGTCTACATTTAAAGTGATAAGTGTCTCTGATAGTGAAGGAATGGGAGCGTACTTTGTAGAGAAGTATGAATACTACATTTTAAACCATTACTTAAGAATGACTCAGGCATATAGAGCATATGCCAAGAACACTACCATATATGGCATCAGCTTTGGTTACCAGAGAAATTGTCTTAGTCATTAGACCATGTAACAGTAATATATCATATGTAAATCTTTACATACCAATTTGAGAATCCTCCAAAAAAAGGAGCAAAGAATGCATAAGCTATGTGTTGGAAAAAGTAATTTATATTAAAATTTTGACCTGCCTATGTAAGATTAAAAAAAAAAAAAAAAAGAATGACTCAGTTGCTTTCTTGACTTGGATAGCCCATCCCACTCTGGGAAAGCTTATCTGAAAATCCAGACTTAGAAAAGAAGATAAAGAATAATTGCATTTAAAAGGATTCTTCAGGGGCGCCTGAGTGGCTCAGTGAGTTAAAGCCTCTGCCTTCGGCTCAGGTCATGATCCCAGGGTCCTGGGATTGAGCCCCTGCATTGGGCCTTCTGCTCAGCGGGGAGCCACTTCCCTTCCTCTCTCTCTCTGCCTGTCTTTCTGCCTACTTGTGATCTCTGTCTGTCAAATAAATAAAATCTTTTAAAAAATAAAAAATTTTTTAAAAAAAAGATTCTTCATTTTCAGTAGGACTCGTCATCAAGTTCATATCAAATAGCTGGACTTAACTAATTTAAAAGAAAGTAAGATTTACTAAAATTTGGTTAACAACTACCCCTTAGTGCTATACTTATTGGGGCACCTGTATCCAAGTATCTTTCTTCCAGAGCAAAATACACTATAGGGAAAATTGCTGATAAAATGCAAAATGTTAACAGTGAAAATCTCAGTGGGGAAGAAATTAGGTTTTTAATAATCATGACAGTAGGACTGACTATATGTGTTTTCGACACTACTTTTTTTTTTTAAGATTTTATTTATTTATTTGACAGACAGAGATCACAAGTAGGCAGAGAGGCAGGCAGAGAGAGAGGAGGAAGCAGGCTACCCGCTGAGCAGAGAGCCCGATGCGGGGCTCGATCCCAGGACCCTGGGATCATGACCCGAGCGGAAGGCAGAGGCTTTAACCCACTGAGCCACCCAGGCCCCCCTTCTACATTACTTTATTATGACAATTCTTTGTTCTCCTCCTTCTTTGTAGGTGTATTTAGCCCGAAGGGAAGGATCATCTTATGCTTATATTTCCTGGAAGTTGGAGTGTGGGTCAGTTGGCCTAAAAGTAGATAGCATTTCCATTAGAACAAGTAGTCAAACCTTTCAGACTGGAACAATACAATGGAAATTGCGATCTGAAGCAGCCCAAGTAGAACTGTCAGGCGGTAAGCATTTGAATGGAGAATTAATCATGATGAGTATATTTAACACTCTGAAGAATAATGGTACTTATTTAACCTTTTCATACCCAAGAGTCGTTCATATAACTGCAGAAAAAAAAACCTGTATAACCTCATTCTAATAGAACTGTTTATGTTTTTATTGTGAAACACAAATGGATGAAGAAAAGTCATTTCTTCAAAAGACATACTTCCTCCATAAGGAATAATTTGTATTTATTTTTTTAAGGGTTGGTTTTATCTACAGGTTAGGTATAAAATATATATTCCAAAACTATCTCTTTATATTCTTTAAGTTACTAAAAGCGAAGTGTTAATTATTTTTTTTCCTCCAACAGACAAAACTCTTCGCTCCTATCATGATTTTTCTGGTGCCACTGAAGTTATTTTGGAAGCAGAATTAAGCAGAGGAGATGGTGGTGTTGCTTGGCAACATACCCAGCTGTTTAGACAAAGCTTAAATGACCATGAAGAAAATTGTTTGGAGATAATTATAAAATTCAGTGACCTTTGAGAACCTGAACATTATAGAAAAGCTGGCAATAATCAAGGACTTACCATGTTCTAAAGTAGTCTGTTGGTTCAGTGCATGCTTAGTTGGCAATTTACTACTCTCTGCTAGCATATTTCTTTTGCTGGCTATCCATCATGTACCCCTCATGAAAATATATCTTTATACTATGGACCATAATGAAACTTTGAATTAAAAGCTCCCTTCCATATGTGACTGTAATTTGAAGTAAAGTCTTACTGCCTCAATATGAGATTTTAATCTAAAACTGTAAGTATAATTTTAAAAGTAAAATGAAGGTATTCATGATGAAATGCTATTCATGATTATGATATAATCTTAAGCTAATAATAGTAATATGGTGGTTTTTGATCAGCCATTAATTTCTTCATAGTAATTAGATTTCCCAAGAATTTTAATAAATGTGAAAGTATAGTATCTCATGAGTTATAATGCATGAACATTTTTATGATTGTAAATACATAGGTATTTAAGAAATAAAATGAATTATTTTGCCTTATATCATTTTAGTGTTTACTTTGGCTAAATAAGAATCTTTAATAAAGGTATGCTAAATATTGAAGACTGTTGGAATAGACGAATGTTAGGAAAACATTTAACATTGACTGTGTATATTCAGAAATACATTATAAATCCATGTGTGGACATTTCAGAATATGCTTTACTTTTGAGTTTACTTTTGAGTATTTCTATCTACCTCATTGAATAAAGATCTGTTCCTGTCTTTGAAATTATGTAACTAGATTCTGCAGTATATGCTAATCAAGAGTTTTTGGTGTGTCCATATAACCTCCCCAGTTGAATTTAGTGAACATTTAAGTGTTTGTGTGCAAGCATTGTGATAGCACCGAAGGAGGCAAAGGTTAGGACGACACAGTTCCTGTACTCTCACTCTTTGTGATGTTCTGCTAAGTGAGTTCTTAACTCTTCATACAAGAAAAGTACATTCTCAGAGATTCTTACCCTGTGCAACTCCGTAGGATATTCATGTGCACTTAAAAAAAAAAGATGCACTAAGATGCTGAACAAAAGTCTTATGTTTGCTTTTTAATTGTAATCAAACTGTTGATCAGTTTCTTGCTAAAAAGTTACATTTCAAAAAAATTTTCCTGCATCTAAAGGTATGAATCTTGAATATTAAAAAGGATTCTGGAATTCTCCTGCGTTAATCATAGCTTCATATAGTGGCCAAATACATAAAATTGGAGAGCCTTGACTCTACCTGTCTTGAGATGTCTGGTATTGGCACAGGAGTATTGTGATTGAGCAGGTGGCCCAACCTTCCTAACCTCATGAGAAAACCTAGAGATTGGCAAGCATAAAGATGTAAGAAAAATGTCAATCTCAACTAAATGTACCTCATCTGTGAAAAGAGTACATTCTAATTTTTACTGTGGCTGTAAGCAGAAAAATGATTAGAGTTCAAATGTCTTATTTTTATAGACGTGAAATGTGGAAAAGGAAAAGTGGTTGCACACTTTTCTTAAGTGTATTCCATGAGAGTCTCAACCCCAAGGGTACCCAGTACATAATAATAGATATTTTATTATACAGAAAATGTTGGCAATAGTACAGAAATCATGGAGCAAAGCAGTTCTCGGTAACATATAAAGCTAAGTGACAATAAACTGGTAAGGCCAAAGGAATAGGCAAGGAAGAGCTGATAGGAGAGCCCGCCTCAAACCGACACTAGTATCAGAGCACAGTTTGTGTAGCCATCCTTTAGGATCCTCTCGCTTAGAGGAGTACATGGTGCGCTGTGCTGAGAGTGACTGCCAGGGCAGGGCGGGCGGAACTGCACCACCTTCTGGAAACAGGCTCTGTCTGGTTGAGTAGCTTTCTGCTGCCATTGCTCATTGTTTAAAAAGGCTGTTTACTCTGGCTTCAGTTCAGGTTCCATCATGGTAATTTTACAGCCTGCTTTTTGTTACAGTGAGTTTGGGTAGAGGGTGGTTTAAAAAAGTACTTGTGCTGGAATTCACATTCTCAAGATGAACAAGAAGCTACAACTGATAAAATTTTGAATTTTATCAGTTTGCAAGGAAAAGAAGTGCCTCATGTTGAAGGAGGGTTAGAGAACCATTTATCATGGACTTTTGGAATAGGAAGCGTTGTTGGTGATCATTTCACCCGGAATCCTCACTTTTCACTGAGGAAACTCAAACCCAGAGAAGTTAATGAGTTGCTGTTTTAGTGTTTCATGAATATAGATACTTCTATAGGAATGTTCGAGTTGAGGTGTTAAAATTGATATTAGAATCAGTGATTTTTCTACCTATAGGTAAGCTTTCCTGGAGAACAAATTTATTGTAATTTGATGATGGATTGTCTAGATATGGTTGCTTTTGTGTTCGTGTAATAATTTTTTAAAGACTTTTTTTCCTCTGTAACAATAAATTGTATGTTGATTTTATAGTCCAAGTGAATACACTCTTCTAAGCTAGTAACTGACTCAGGTGGCATTCCTTCCTTAAACACTCTTGGGGGGAAAAGAATAAGAATAAAGCAACACAAGTCATTGGTTTTACCCCACTTAGCCTGTATTACAGTCACATCTTTGTATGGACCAAAACAGTGCTTTATTTCTGATAAAAGATTTAGAATGGACTTAAGCTAATAATGGTCACCTTTGTAGTGTCTAATGAATGCCAATGACTTCGGTGTCTCGTTCGATCATAGTGACCTTGTATGTATTTTGAAACTGAGAGGCTAAGAGGAGCCAGCAGTATTGCATTTCCATTCCCTGTCATTGCAACACTACAAGTAAATACAGACTCAGAAGTTCAGACCTTTCTCTCTTCTCTTAATTTGCTAAAGACTTGCCCTGAGATCAACACAACTGTAGCAGCAGAAATCTGTAAGTAAGCCAGAGAGGGCCTCAGCAGAGCTAAAACAAATATAAAGAAGTCTAACCACTAAAGCCCATCTTCTTTATTATGACAGTGTATTTTGGATCGTCTCTCAAAGTCTGTTATTTACTGATTTTAAATGTTTAAATTGTTAAAAACCATTTTTATTAAAAAATTCAAACTCGGCAATAAAGTAAAAGTGCTCCCCACACTACACCTGTTTACAGAAGTAACTGCCAAAATGTTTACATCTGTTTTTCCAGAGCTTTCCTGGAAATTCTTATATTCATGCATGTACACGTGCACACAAAATCAGTTTCCATGTATTTGGTTTTTGTCTTTTTATGTAAATGGAAGTGTATTTTTTTTTTCTGCTTGTTTTCTTAACAACGTGTCTAAAGAAGTCTTTCCATGGTTGGCAATAAATCTGCCACATTCTTTGTAACTGCCTCACAGTATTCCTTTATCTATTCCCTTATTTACAGATATTTAAGTTTTTCCCTTTTTTGTTATTTCAAACACTGTGTGTAAACATCAGTATACATATTTCTTACACACAGGATATATGCAAAGATAGGCATTTTTAATCTTAACCTGTCTACTGTCCCATCATTTCCTAAAGGAGGTACATCAATTTACACACTCAGTGATAGTGTATGAGAGCACCCATTTCCACCCTTTCTTGCCAAAACCAAATATTGCAGTTGCTGTAGCCAGTCTCCAATGATCCTCACCTCCTGGCTTTCATGTGTTTGTGTTGTCCCTTCTACACTAAATTAGAGCTGGCTTATGTGTCCAATAGAACATGGTACAAGTGACCACATGATATTTCTGAGGCTTTGTCATAAAAAACCTTGCTTATATTGCTTACTCTGGAGAAATCCATTGCCATGCCCTAAGGCCACTCACAGGTCTGTGGGGAGGACCTGAGGCTACTTGCAACCTCAGCACCAACTTGCCAACCATGAAAGTGGATCCTCCAGCCCCAGCCAAGACTTCAATGACTAGCTTCATGAGAATGAGGCACCTCATGATGGAAATGCCAAGCAAACCACTACTGAATTCCTAATGCCCAGAAAACCATTACAGCTAATTGATTTTTAAAAAGACACTTTGGGAGTGGTTTGTATATACAGCATTAGATTACTGTTAAACCCCTCAATGTGGTAGTATCAGCAGGGGAGGCCTTGGGGAAATAATCAGATTATGAGGATGGAGCCATCAAATGGGATGGGTGCCCCACACAGCGTTTGCTTCTCTCTTCTTCCCACAACGTGAGGACACAAGAGGTCTGTCTATAAACCCAGAAGAGGCCTTCATCCAGAACCCAACCCAACCTCAGACTTCCAGCTTCCACACTGTGAGAAATAAAGGTTTGTTGTTGAAGCCTTTTGGTCTATGGTAATTTGTGACTACAGCCCAAACAAAGACAATTAGTAAAATGGCAATGTTATATTTGCCAATCTCGTGGATGAAAAATAATCTAGCTTTAAGTTACATTTCCTTGATTAGCTGTGAGGTTAAACAATTTTTCACGTGTTTATTAGACATTTTTGTTATTTAAGTTTTCTATGTACAGGCATACCTTGTTTTATTGCACTGTGCTTTATAATATGCTTTGCAGACATTCCATTTTTAACAAATTGAGGGTTTGTGGCAACCTTGCTGCCAGCAAGTCTTATCAGCTCCATTTTTTCAACAGCATTTGCTCACTCTGTGTCTCTGTGACACCTTCAGGTAATCCTGGCAATATTTCAAGCTTTTTCATTATTATTATATTTGTTATGGTGATCTGTGATCAGTGATCTTTGCTGTTACGGTTGTAATTGCTTTAGGGTGCTGTGAACGGCACCCGTATATAAGACAGCAACCTAACAAATGTGTGTGTTCTGACTGCTCTACCAACCAGCTGTTCCCTTGCCTCTCCCTCTGCTTGGGCCTCCCTATTCCCTGAAACACAACAATATTGAAAGTAGGCCAATTAATAACACTGCAATAATGGCCTCTTAGCTGTTCACATGAAAGGAAAAGGTGCACATCTCTCATTTTAAATCAAAAGCTAAAAATGATTCAGCTTAGTGAGGAAAGCGTGTCAAAAGCAAGGATGGGCTGAAAGCTTGGCCTCTTATACCAAACAGCCAAGTTGAGAATGCAAAGAAAATTTCTTGAAGGAAACTAAAAGTTCTAATGAACACACGAATAATATAAGAAAGCAAAACAGCCTCATTGCTGATATGGAGAAAGTCTGTGAAGGCTGAGAGAGGTGAGAAAGCTGCAGAAGAAAAGTCTGAAGCCAGCAGAGGTTGGTCCGTGAAGTTAAGGGAAGAAGCCATCTCCATAACACCAAAGTGCAACGGAAAGCATCAAATGCTGAGTTGTAGAAGCTGCAGCAGGTTATCCAGAATTCCTAGCTAAGACTATTAACGAAGGTGGCTACACTAAAAAACAGATTTTCAGTGTAGCCCTGGCTTTCAAGCTTTCAAGGACATGCTGACTCTTAGGGATAAATGCAGCTGGTGACTTTAGGTTGAAAGCAAGTTTCCTTGACCATCCTGAAAATCCTAGGGCCCTTAAGAATTATGCTAGATCTACTCTGCCTATACTCTATAAGTGGTACAAAGCCTGGATGACAGCACACCTGTTGACATCATGGTTTGCTAAATATTATAAGCCCACTGTTGAAACCTGAAAAAAGATTCCTTTCAAAATATTACAGCTCATTGACAGTGCACCTGGTAAGCCAAGAGCTCTGATGGAAATGCACAACATGATTAATGTTTTCATGCCTGCTAACATCCATTCTGCAGCCCAGGGCTCGAGGAGGCATTTGGACTTTCAAGTCTTATTATTTAAGAAACACATTTTTTAGGCTATAGCCAACATAGATAATGATTTCTCTGATGGATCTCGGCAAAGGAAATTGAAACCTGGAAAGGATTCACCATTCTAGATGCCGTTAACATTTGTGATTCATGGGAGAAGGTCAAAATATCAACATTAACGAGGTTGGAAGAAGTTGATTCCAACTGTGTGGATGACTTTGAGAGTTTAAGACTTTGGTGGAGGAAGTCACTGCAGATGTGGAAGAAGCATCAAGAGAACTAGAATTAGAAGTGGAGCATGAAGATGGGACTGAATTGGGGCAATTCCATGAAAAATTCTGAAAGGATGAGGAGTTGCCTCTCATGGATGGCCAGGAACTGGTTTCTTGAGATGGAAACTACTCCTGGTGAAGATGCTGGGAAGATTGTTGAAATGACAGCAAAGAATTTAGAATATCTCATGAATTGAGTTGATAAAGCAGCAGCAGGCTTGAGGGAATTGACTCCAATTTTGAAAGAAGTTCTATTATGGGTAAAATGCTATCAAACATCATTGTACGCTACAGAGAAATCGATTGTTCATGAAAGAAAAGTAAATTGATGTGGAAAACATCATTGTTGTCTTATTTTCAGAAATTGCCATAGCCTCCCCAGCCTTCAGCAATCACTACCAGCTGATCTGTCAGCAGTCATCAACCTTAAAGAGAAACCCTCCACCAGAAAAAGTTTATGACTCACTGAAAGCTCAAATGATGGCTAACATTTTTTAGCAATAAAGTATTTTTTAATTAAGGCATGTACCTTTATTTTTAGACATAATGCTATTATACTTAATAGGCTATGATACAGTGTAAAGACAACTTTTATATGTACTGGGAAACCAAAAAATTCATTTGACTTGCTTTATTGCCAATGCTCACTTTATTGCAGTGGTCTCAACCAAACCCGCACTATCTCCAAGGTATTCCTGAGTAGATCCTTTGATAATCATTGTTATATCCAACTCTTTAAGATTTCTTTCCTTCATATCATCTTGTGCTTGCTTAATGATTGTAATATTCTGTCTATTTCTATAAGATTACTTATTAGAACTTTACTAGAGTTCTCTTTTGTGAAATAATGATCTCTATTTTCTTCTAGATCATACATTGTTCATTTTGGTTTCTCTTTCATGTGACTCATTTTCTTTAAATATTTGCTCCACTGTTTTTATGATTAAGGACTAAGCTGGTAACAGGTAGCTGGTTTGGGTTTTCTCGGTGTGGACGGTATTTCTTCACCAGGCCCCACCCCTGGTTGGGAGGGCTGGTTGCAGAACCCTCTAAGTGGTGGGTGTGGCAGGCCAAAGGTGAGCTTCCTGGCTTGGTGTCTGGATGTCAAGCAGGCAGATGTGCTGGAGACTCACACCTAGTCCCTCCCTGCTCAGTATTCACAGGCTCATTTGTTTCAGGGATTTTCTTTTTTCTTTTTTTTCTTTAGTATCTAATCATATGTTTTTCTTAGATCAAACATTTACATAATTTCAAAGTCAAAACTATATAAGTTGGAGGTATAGAAGTCTTGCTTCTACCCCTGTTCTCTTCTCCCACCCAACCCACCCTCACAGGTAATCATATTTACTTATTTAGGTTTATTCTATTTTTTTTTTAAGATTTTATTTATTTAAGGGGCGCCTGGGTGGCTCAGTGGGTTAAAGCCTCTGCCTTCAGCTCAGGTCATGATCCCAGGGTCCTGGGATCGAGCCCCGCATCGGGCTCTCTGCTCAGCAGGGAGCCTGCTTCCTCCTCTCTCTCTGCCTGATTCTCTGTGATCTCCATCTGTCAAATAAATAAAATCTTTAAAAAAAAAAAAAAAGATTTTATTTATTTATTTGTCAGAGAGAGCACAAGCAGGGGAAGCAGCAGGCAGAGGAAGAAGCAGGCTCCCCACTGATCATGGAGCCTGATGTGGAGCTCCATCCTAGGACCCTGGGATCATGACCTGAGCCAAAGGCAGACACTTAACCACCCAGGCATCCTAATTCTTTTTTTTTTCTTATTGAAAATATAAGCAAACAAACAAAAAAACTCTCCCCCTTTCCATCACAATAGACACTCTACTATTCTACAGACACTATTTTGCACCGTGTCTTTTTTTACTTGATGTATCCTGTAGATCACTCTACATTGGTACCTTAAAGCCTTCCTCATCTATTTTACAGGTGCATAGTATTCCTTTGAGTGCATGATAGTTCACATTTTGGGCTTTCTCCCGCCTTTTACAATGAATAATTTAAAATTATGTGAGGAGACCTAATTTAAAAAATATGGATTCTAACATATTGTAAAATCAGATGACATGCTACAACGTGTCCATAATGGCAGCACTTAGCTGAGGCTGACTAGAGGCTGTGCTTCCTTTAAGACCGGACCTGCGGGGGGCGCCTGGGTGGCTCAGTGGGTTAAAGCCTCTGCCTTCAGCTCAGGTCATGATCTCAGGGTCCTGGGATCAAGCCCCGAGTTGGGCTCTCTGCTCAGCAGGGAGCCTGCGTCCTCCTCTCTCTCTCTGCCTGCCTCTCTGCCTCCTTGTGATCTCTGTCAAATAAATAAGTAAAATCTTTAAAAAAAAAAAAAAAAGGACCTGCATTCCCCATTATGGGGGCTTAAGGGACCCATATCCCCTGCCCCAGCTCCAGTGTTAAAACCCAGCAGTAGTAACCATTTACTGTAACACTTGCACTACTGTTCTTCCGGACAAGACTGTAAACTCAAAGACTATGTGGGTTGCATGGTTTT
The DNA here is from genome assembly GCA_004024625.1 of Mellivora capensis. Lineage (NCBI taxonomy): Eukaryota > Metazoa > Chordata > Mammalia > Carnivora > Mustelidae > Mellivora > Mellivora capensis. The sequence continues at coordinate 131,682 of PISX010003714.1, forward strand.
ATTTCTTCACTAGTTCATTCTTACCTACAGTCACTTAGAAGAGTTATCTACCTATTTATGTTAGAGTATGTGATTGCCCTAAAAAGATGCACTATTTTATTTGTGCTTATTTCAGTCAAGTTTAAAGTAATTACTTCATATTACAAGTTGCTTAAACCAAGATAATTGGCATATTGAATAGCTTTGGGGAAGGTTGTTGACTTTGAATTTTCAAGAACTTCAAATTCATCAGTAAGTTACTTAAGATTGTAGAAATCATTCCTGTTCACCAAAACCAAATGTAAGAAATGTAACAATTTTTATATCTTTATTTCTATAATTTGTACCTTTCCCCACTTCTTTTAATTTTCTGTGAGGCAAATATACTCACTTCTTGTAGTTGTCTTTGGATTCTTGGATTTAATGCTCAGAATGCCTTGTAAGTGCCACCGTTTGCATTTTAGGAAAGTGGCTCTGCAGAGTGGCCGCCCCACCAGAGCACTCTCACAGTTTAAAAGGATCATCATGAAAAAAAATAAAATTTAAAAAGAAAAAGGATCATCATGGGTACCTACCACGTTTTTTCTCTAGTTAAGCCCCCCTCTTACTTGTTAATGTTTTGGTTGTGAAAATTTTTTTTTAAATACACAGAAGTGCAAAGAATGATATGACAAAAACCAGTATACTCTCCACGCAAAAGTGAAATACACTTGTTATTTTATTTGCTTTGTATTCTAATGAAAATCAAAACAGTCCTTACAAAGTGAAGTCCCCTTTGGGCCCCTCTGTCGCCCCTACTCCCCCTTTCTCCTTCCCAGAGACAACTATAATCAGGACTTAAAAAACAAATTAGAGTTAATATTTTATTATTTTTTCCTTTCACTCTACTATTTATTAATTATATTGATTTGTAGTTTTAAGTCATTATAGTAGTATGTAATGTTCTACAGTTTGCTTTTTCCATTGCTTTCTATATGCATGTTGACACATATAGATCTTAACTCGTAACGGTGCATAGATGCCATCACTTAACAATATACCCATTGATTTCTCCCTTATCAGCTCGATGGATATGTAGTTGATGCTCAGTGCTTATGACAAGCGGTTATTACTACTATGACAGCCAATGCTATC
>PISX010003715.1:0-132465 GCA_004024625.1 Mellivora capensis
TCCGAAGGGGCACGTGCACCCGAATGTTTATAGCAGCAATGTCTACAATAGCCAAACTATGGAAAGAGCCTAGATGTCCATCAACAGATGAATGGATAAAGAAGATGTGGTATATATACACGATGGAATACTATGCAGCCATCAAAAGAAATGAAATCTTGCCATTCGCAACGACGTGGATGGAACTAGAGGGTATTATAACATAATATATATACATCACATCTTCTTTATCAGTTCCTCCAATGATGAACATTTATGTTGTTTCCATTTCTTGGCTATTGTGAATAATGCTGCAGTGAACATGGGAGTTCAAATATGTTTTTGATATATTGTTTTCATTTCCTTTGGGTGTATATAGAGTTGCCAAGTCATATGGTAGATATGTTTTTAATTTTTTGAGGAACATCTGTATTGTTTTACATATTGGCTGAACCAGTACACAGTGGGAAGGGTCCAGGGAGTATAGCTTAGTGGTAGAGCATTTGACTGCAGTGGGAAGGGTACCCCTTCCTCCACATCCTCACTGTACTTGTTCCCTCTTCTTGATTCTGGCCAGTCTAACAGGTGTGACTTTATACCTCCTGGTGGTTTTGTTTTGACTTTCCCTAATGATGAGTAATGTTGAGCATCTGTTCATGTACCTGGTTGCAGTTTGTCGTCTGTGGAGAAATGTCTGTTCAGGTCCTGTGCCCATCTTTTTTTTTTTTTTTTTTTTTTAATCATGTTGTTTGTTTTGTTATTGTGTTGTCTGAATTCTTTATATATTTTGGATATTAACTCCTGTTAGATATATCTGGTTTGCAAAAATGTCCCCCCCGCCCAGGTTGCCTTTTCATTTTGTTACTTGTTTCTTTTGCTGTGCAGAACTTTTTAGTTAAGTGTTATGTACTCCCATTTGCTGATTTTTGTTTTTGTTCAAAGTTTGTGCTTTTGGTGTTATCTCCAAAAAGTCGTTGCCAAATCCAATGTGAAGGAGCTTCTTCCCTACAGTTTCTTGTTACGGTGTCAGGTCTTGTGTTTCAATCTTTGATCCATTTGGGTGAAATTTTGTGAGTGCTGTTAAGAGAGTAGTCTGACTTTTTCTTGGCCCCTTGTGGAATATTAATTGACAGTATATGTGGAAGTTTAATTTTGAGCTCTGTGTTCTATTGTCTTGGTCTCTGTGTCTGTTTTTATGCTAGTAGCATATTGTTTTTATTGCTGTGGAGTGTAGTATACTCAGAAGTGTGATACCTTCAGCTTTTTCTTCCCCATTGTTGCTTTGGCTATCCAGGGTCTTTTCTGGTTCCATACAGATTTTAGGTTTGTTTTGTTTTGTTTTTAGTTTCTTTGAAGCAGTTGGAAATTTTGATGAGGATTGTGTTGAATCTATCTATAGGTGACTTTGGGCAGTATGGACATGGTAACTGTTCTTTCAGTCCATGAACACAAGATGTCTTTCCACTTATTTGTGACTTCTTCAAATTCTTTCAGCAAGGTCTTGTACTTTTCAATGTACAGATCTTTCACTTCCTTGATTAAATTTATTCCTAGGTATTTTATTGTTTTTGAAGCTGTTGTAAATAGGATAGTTTTCTTTATCTCATTTTTGGATGTTACATCATTAGTATACAGAAATGCAACTGCTCATCATACGCAGATTTTATGTCCTGCAACTTTCCTTAAGTTCTGACAGTTTTTTGATAGTCTTTGGGATTTTGTATATACAAAATCAAAACATCTGCAAATAATGGCAGTTTTATTTCTTCCTTTCCATGTTGGATGCCTTTTTTGTCTTGATTAAGTGCTCTAGGTAGGACTTCCAGTAGTGTATGGTGTAAGGGGCGGCGGGGGGGTGTGTATGTGGAAATGGGTATCCTTGTCTTTTTTTTGATCTTAGAGGAAAAGCTTTCAAATTTTCCATGTTGAGTATAATGGGTTAGTTGTATATAGTCTTTTTTATGTTGAGTTGTATTCTTTCCATGCCCAATTTGTTGAGGGTTTTATCAGGAAAGGATGTTGCATTTTGTCAAATGCCTTTTCATCATCTATTGTGATGATCACATGATTTTTTAATCTTTCTTTCTGTTGGGGCACCTGGGTGGCTCAGTGGGTTAAAGCCTCTGCCTTTGGGTCAGGTCATGATCCAAAGGTCCTGGGTTCCAGCCCCAAGTTGGGCTCTCTGCTCAGCAGGGAGCCTGCTTCCTTCTCTCTCTCTGCCTGCCTCTCTGCCTACTTGTTATCTCTACCTGTCAAATAAATAAATAAAAATCTTAAATCTTAAAAAAATCTTAAAAATCTTAAAAAAATCTTAAAAATCTTAAAAATCTTAAAAAAAAAGAATGAACTTGGAGGTGTTCCCCACTCTTCAATTTTTTGGAGTAGTTTGAGAACACTTGGCATTAATTCTTCTTTAAATATTTGGCAAATATTTTAAATATTTGGCAAAAAAAAAAAATAAGAATTTGCCAGTGAAGCCTTCTGGTTCTGGAGTTTTCTGTGTTAGGTTTTTGATTACTTATTCAATTACTTTACTAGTTATTGGTCTGTTCAGATTTTTTTCCTCTCTTTATTCAGTCTTTGTATATATTGTGTTTCTAGAAATTCATCCATTCTTGTAGGTTATATTTTTTGGCACATAATTATTGTTATTATTTTTTAAGATTTTATTTATTTGACAGAAAGAGATCACGAGTAGGCAGCGAGGCAGGCAGAGAGAGGGAGGGGGAAGCAGGCTCCCTGCTGAGCAGAAAACCCGATGCGGGGCTCGATCCCAGGACCCTGGGATCATGACTTGAACCGAAGGCAGAGGCTTTAACCCACTGAGCCACCCAGGTGCCCTTCACTTTTTTTTTTTTTTTAAAGTAGGCTCTACACCCAAAGTAGGGCTCAAACCCACAACCCCAATGTCAAGAGTTGCACACTCCACTGACTGAGCCAGCCGCGCACCCCTCAACTTTTACTGATTCCTAGTTCATACCATTGTGGTCAGAAAAGACCCTTAGTATGATTTCAGTCTCTTTAAATTTGCTAAGATGTTTTGTGTCCTATCATAAGATCTATCCTAGAGAAGGTTTCATGTATACTTGAGAAGAATATGTATTCTGCTGCTGTTTGCTGGAATGATGTATATATGTCATTTAAACGGTTTAGTCTAAGATGTGCTTCAATTCTAGTGTTTCTTTGTTGATTTTATGTCTGTGTCATCTATCTATTGCTGACAGTGGAGCATTGAAGTTCACTAGTACTTTTGTAGTGTTGTCTCTTTCTCCCTTCATACCTATTAGTATTTGCTTACTGTATTTAGGTGGCCCAGGGGTAAGTGGGTATGTGTTTCCAGTTGTTTTATCTTGTTGATATTTCAAACCCTCTATCATTACATCACAGCCTTCTTTGTCTCTTGTTAGTGTTTTTGGCTTGAAGTTTATTTTCTCTGATATAAGTATGGCTACCCTTGCTTTTTTTAAATTTCCATTTGCATGGAATATCTTCTTCCATCTCTTAACTTTGAACCTATATGTGTTGAGAGCTGAAATGAGTCTCTGTAGGCAACATAAACTTGAATCTTGTTTTAGTTTAGTTTTTTTTTTTAATCCATTAAGTCACTCTGCATCTTTTGATTGAATAATTCAGTCCTTACTTTGTAGAGATTATTGATATGTAAGGACTTGCAACTGCCGTCTTATTGTTTGCCTTCTTGTTCTTTTTCATAGTGATTTGCTCAGTGCTCCCCCCACCCCCAGCCCCCTCTTTGAAGGTTTTGTGAATCTAGTCTGGATTTTTGCAGTGGTTACCATGAGGTTTATGTAAAATATCTCCGAGATAAAACAGGTCATTTTATGCTGAAAGCAGCTTCTCTTCCTTCCTATATAAAAGCTCGGACCTTTTATTCCTCCCCTTTATGTTTTTAATGCCACAGTTCACTGATTTTATGCTCTGAATTTGTTAACAAATTATAGTAGCTGTAGGTTTTAATACTCTTTTCCTTTAACCTTTATACCTTAGTTAAGTGGCAACAGTGCTAATACAGAGTTACTGTTTTCTAGTTCTATAGCAGAGCGGAGTGTGTTTTTTGGTTGCTGATTAGCATCTTTTATTTACAGCTTGAAGAACTCTTAGCATTTCTTGCAAGTCAAGCCTCATGGTAGTAACCTTGCTTTAGCTTTTATCTGGGAAAGCCTTCATTTCTCCTTCATATCTGAAGGGTAGTTTTGCCAAACAAAGTATATTTGGCTGGCAGTCTCTATCTTTCAACACTTTGTCATTGTACTCTTTCCAGGCCTGCAGAGTTTCTGAGAAACCTGCTGAAAGCCTACTAGGGTTCCTTTTTGCAGGATTACTTTCCTTTCGCTGGCTGCCTGGAATGTTCTTGATCATTGATTTTCGATAGTTTCATTATAATGTGTTCTGGAAAAGATTTTTTTGCATTGAGATAATAGGCTGTTTTAGTCGTTTTGTGGAATCATACCAATTTCTTCCCAGGTTTGGGAAGTTCCCAGCTATTATTACTTTTGTCTGCTTCTCCCCCTTTTCTCCTTCTGGTATACCAGTTACTCTTTTTTTTTTTTCCTTCCTTTTTTATTTTAATTTTTTTTTATAAACATATTTTTATCCCCAGGGGTACATGTCTGTGAATCGCCAGGTTTACACACTTCACAGCACTAACCATAGCACATACCCTCCCCAATGTCCATTACCCCACCCCCCTTTCCCGACCCCCTCCCCCCAGCAACCCTCAGTTTGTTTTGTGAGATTAAGAGTCACTTATGTATACCAGTTACTCTTATATTTGCCTTTTTGACCTTTCTGATTGAAACTGATAGCTCTTGCTGGGTTTCTTCACTATTTGAAAATCTTAGTTTTCCCTCCTCATCAAACTGAACTATTTCTCTATTCCTATCCTCCAAGTCACTTATTCTCTCTCCCACCTAGTCGGCCTGGTTACTCATGGTTCATTCTCCATCTCATTTATTGAATTCTTCAGTTCTAGAATTTGTTTGGTTCTTCCATATAATTTTAATCTCTTTGGTAAAGAACTGCTGTGTTCATTAATTTTGTTCCTGAGTTCCCTGAATGACCTTTCTGAGTTTTCTTATAGCTTGTTGAATTTCTTCATGACAGCTATTTCAAATTATTTATCAGAGTGCGGTATTCTGTGCCTCTGAGTTCGGTTGCTGGAGAATTAGTTTCTTTTTTGTGATACCGTATTTCCTTGATTGTTTGTGGTATTTGAAAACATGCACATCTGCTTTAGCCTTTGAGGTAGCGTTTTGTGTTTACTTTGGATCTTACTGTTCAACAGGCTGGCCATTAGAAGCCTTTCTTTTCTATTTTGGAAGGTGGCGCTGTAGCTGGTTTGTGGTTTCTCATCTAACAGCTGGCTCTTGTGGATGCATTTGGTTGGTGACAGAGTAGGGGGTGTTGTGGCCTTGGCAGCTGGGGCTTTGGGGTGTCACTGGGTCTGGCATGAGATCAAGTGTGGCATATCCAGAGGCCCATGGGCAGTCCTGCTGACGTCCTGAAGCAGACAATAGGAAGCCCATTTGGTATTCTCGACTGCCTCCTTCTCTTTCTTCTCCAACCCCTCAGTCACAGGTTCCTCCTCAGAAATCCAGGTGCTGCTGGGGAGAAAAGGGTCCTTCCTGCTGCAGCCTGGACAGCTGCCTCAAATGTCATTCCTCTGACCAGTAACGGGGTGTTGGCCTTAGCCTTGCGGTATGTGTATCTCTAGAACTTAGTTCCCAGTCACTAGGGGATCACTTAGAGGAATTACCTTTGTTAAATGACTCTTCCACAAAATGTGTTTTCTATCAGACATGTTATAATATTTAATTTTTGTTTGAAAACCTAAGTTATAAAGCTGCTTAATGTTGTGTTTTGTTTTTTCTAGCTAGGTATCCTGAGTATCATATTTTTAAAATATATATGCATTTACATATATTCTAAACTGTGAAAACAGGTATTATTTTCTTTTTATAATTTAATTTTCTTTTCTGTTATTTTTTAAGGAGTCATTTATTCGAGTCATGAAGACACCTGGACGCTATGGGAAATCTTTCTCACTTTATTGCAGTACTGACTGCTATCTATGGTCTGCTGTTTTTTATGAGTGTTCAGTTTTTTTGTAAAGAAGTTGAATGGACATCCTGGCTCATTTTAAATTTTGTATTAGGAGTGGAGTTCACATTTAGCTCTGTCATAGAACTCAAGAGACATTTGCTTCTTGGATGTTGTTAGTTAGACAGTGTTACAGTGCTGCGACAAGAACAGTGCACTTATTTTATTTAGTGTTAGTTGAAGCCTATCTAATATTTCCTAGGTGGTTAAGTATTTGAAATGATATATAATACAAATTATAGAAAAATTAAAAATCTAATGTCTTCCTCCAGACATTATTGTCTTCACAGAAGTATATATGCCTGGCAGAAATGTGGATGAGGAATCTTCTTCCTTGTAACAAATTCTCCAGAGAATTCAAAAAAGTTTCATACTTTAAGTTCTCAGTCCCTTGAATTGCAATGTCTCTAACCCCTTGCGGCGTTTGTATTAACATTGAACTTCACATGTTTCTTTGACCAACTGTCTCATTGGTTTTATTCTTCTTATGAACTGTTACTGCTCAGACTTCATCAGCAGTGATTGCTTGCTTCTTTAATGATGGTTTTTGCTGAACAACTGAGATCTGGGAAAACAGAGAAACCTGAACTTGCTAAATCTCTATTTATTTAACCTCTGCTATCCTAAGTATATCTGGCATGTGAACAGCCCTGTGAAGGCACCCAGAGGCGCTTTGAACATTGCATTTGCCTTCATGAAGTGATCTTTCAAAAATCCACTTGAAATTCATGGACCAAGAGAATGAAGGACTGAGAGATGCAAATGAAACTCCTGTGGTTTAATCATAACAAACAATTCAAGTATCCTTTGAGCACAGACATGACTGACAATCTGTAACAGTGGGTTTTATGATGTGAATTTAAATGAAAGCTTGCTTCACTGTTCAGTGTCCCTGATTCTAATTGGTTATGAGCCCTGTGGGTCTGAATTGTTCTGTGTAAAAGTTACACAGAATGGACGCCCAGTCAACCTCGGCTCTTCCCAGACACACACAATACGGTAGATCACCCCCCACCCCACCCCAGCACCCTGTTCAGCCACTCGTGATTGATAGACCTTGGCATGTAAGAAAACTATTTTTGCTCTGCCTACTAAAATAGGTTGAAATCAGTATGCTCGAGAAATATGTGAGGTAGGGAGCTAATTCCCTGGAATAAACCCAGGGGATGTTTGGAAATAGTTCCTTGTTCCTGGTACAAAGGAACCAGGCCTTTTTAAAAGGTACATTTTGTCAGGGAATTTTAGAGTAAAGTAGACTAAGCAAAATTCCACATATAGGTTAAGTAGGATAACATGAGACCTGTGGAGGAGCTGTGACAGGCGGATGTGGGGCCGCAAGAAGGCTGTGGTATATGTGGTGTCATTGGGAGATGTTAGGCCAGTGGTTGGACAGAGGGCACTGAGTGACATCCTCAGATGCTCAAAGGTTAGAGACACAAATAGATGTTGAAACTGTGAACTTTTATTTGCTTGTCTTCCTATTGATTTTTGTCACTTTCCAGGTTATCTTCTTAGTGAAAAAAGCAGATTTTGTCAGTTTGCAACTTTTAAACAGATTGTCAATCCATAGGTCAACAGTCAATGCTTTCAGGTAGTAACTGGTTAAATAGTATTGTTACCGTTTGTAGACTAAGTAACTGAGGATCGGGTGCTTTCCCTATAGAAAATTCCAGCAACAGCAGTGGTGTTGGGGGCTAGTATGCTCCATTTCTTCCCCAGCGTCATTAACACCCACACAGTGACTCACTGTAATCAGACCCAGATATGTTATCAGGGAAGATGTAAGGGTAACCCTTTAGTTCTTAAAATTTGATGTGTAGTAGAGTCACCTCGAGGTGTTTCTTAAAATGTTGATTTCAGTTGTTTCTGAAGATTCTAGTTCTCAGTTCCTGGTTTAGATGTTGCAAATTTAACAAACACCTCCACTGATTATGATCCAATGGATTTAGGTCCGTTTTATGAGAAACAATTTGCTCTTTCCCACCAGGACTTTAGCATTCATTGTATTATCAGCTCGTAGGTCATCCTGGAGACTATGAAACAGTGGACTCACCCATTTTGGACTGGGCTGGGTACCAGGATGAACTGGAAGTGATGTGGGGATGGGAGGGCTGTGTCGCGGCTGAGTCTGTAGTGGGAGGTAAGGGCGGCGGAGGGGAGAGCAATGAGGGCTGAAGGCTAACGTGTGCTGTTGAGGGTTCCAGCCCACCCATGTGGTCTGGCACATGAGCCTGGAGGGCAGACATATCCCTTCTTGTCCTGTTCCCAAGGAAAGTAAACTCTGGAACTGAAAATGTTGATCTATGAAGAGATAAATTGCCCAAGTTGATTACAAATAGACATTTATGAATTGAGCCTAGGCCCACAGCTGAGCTCATTTTACTGTCCTGTCACATCTGGTGAGGACCTTGTATCTGGACTTCAGCTAAGATGGGGACAGCGGTGTGACATCAGGCCTGGCTGGGGAAGACCCCGGCACTGGCTGAAGAGGACACAGGTGGCGGGGAAGGTGCAGATGACAGTGGATGGGCCTGGCTTCTGGGGACAGCTGTGAGTCAGGAACAGACTTTTATATTTGAAGAAGCCACTGAGGCTTGGAGGTGGTTCTATTAGAATCTGATACCTTAGGGATCAGCAGCCAAACTTGACAGGAAAACCCCTTAACTTTCGGTTGTGATAATTAAACATTCGCTAGACTGGAAAAGGGGCTTCTTGGAAGATCTTCATGTCAAGTAAATAAAAGTTTGTAGGCAGCAAATGGATGTTGGTCAGGGACAGGGTAGTAGCTTGATGAAGTTGCCCACCGTTCACAGCAAAGGTGCAGGTGTGTCACCATGAGCTTCACTCACTGCCCTAGAGTCACTCACTGCCCTGTAGTCTCTCGCTGGTGCTGCAACCTCAAGACCTGCCTGTTGAAGACACGACTGCTGAACTGTTTGGAGCGGAAAACCTACTACAAGTCCTACATTTCCCTGTGTTTTTGGAAAGCTGAACGGTTTGAATCATTTTGCCTCCCACTTGGAAAGGAGTCCAAAGATTTTAAATCCTCCTGACGTGAGTTTTAAAGTGACTGATGTGTCCTCCCTGAGCTGGCGTGGCTCTGAACATGAGGCAGGAAGTTTGCAATATGCCAGCGGCAGTCTGTAAGTGGCAGACTGCTGAGCGTCGTTCAGAGCTGGGGGCACTGTCCGCTTCTGGCCTCACATCTCCTGTTGGCTCGGTTGCTGCATGTCCTTGTCTGCAAGGTGGTCGCACGTGCTTGTGTGAGCTTTGTGCCCCTTTGTTTCTGCTGTGGGCTGCAGGGCTTTCTGTCTCGTTCCCAGCCCTGAGAAGCAAAGAGAGGCTGGGGGACCACCGTCACGAACGGTTCTCCAAAGGTGTTCTTACGGTACCCACAGCAGCCTGAATCCCTGTGGCTCTTCTGGATTTAAGTGCTCTTGTGCTTCAATGGGAAGTTGTTTTTTAAAGCTGCGATGATTTCCTCTTACCTGCTTTCTGATTTTCAGAAGCCATATGTCACATCTCACATTTTAATATTTAGTTTGTAATTACTTCCCCAACCCCAGTCAAACACACAGACACACATACCGGGGTGAGAGCTGTTTAGGGTGATAAGAGTTTGGGGGAGGCCGTTTTTCCTCATTTCTTTTCCTGAACTCATTGATCTTGAAGACTGTTCACCTATGAACAACACGTTCTAATATTGTCTTTTTAAAAAAATTTAGTCTCCAACAATTGTCATCTTTTTGTTAAAAATATAATTAGTAAAAGTGAAAACGTGGATTTTCAACAGTATGGTGTTTTAATCTAATCTCTGAGTATCTCAAGATAACTGAGTTGCCATAGTAACCTCTTAGGTGTGCAAATGCAAAAAACTTTAAACAAGAGATGTTTTAATCATGTCTGTTCCTAATTGGTACTCATTCATCTCCACTATTTCCATTTGATGTTTTTATAACACTTTAATGGACTAGATATTTATCAGCAGTTAGAAGTTGCTTTATAGAGAGTTAAACTATTACAACTTTATAATTTTTATCTTAAAAATATGAAATATATCTGCAGTACTTTGAACAGTTTTACTTACCTGCTATCTTTGGCATTTTTCAGAGCAGAAAACCAAGATTTGCTCCTCTCCTTCCACACGCTGAGCATGGGGTCCCACCTGGCATGCACCATATTTTATGGGAAGTAGTGCTAACATTGCTCATTTTATGCTAACACTTTGTCTTTATGTATCATTACTATAAAATATAGTGCCTACTGCATGGTAGCTATCCGCAACTTGTTTCTTTGCTTGTTCTTTTTATAACTTTTGAACCTTATGTCTCAGGAGCTTGGACTTGGTTCAAGCCAGCACTATGTCAAGATATACAAATGACCTGGGGCACATGGAGCCTTCAAGGAAATCTCCAAATGCATGAAGGAGGCTCCTTCACACTACAGTGTAACACTTCGAAATAAATGTTGCAGTTTTTTGTTGTTGGTGGAAAAAACCTACATAAAAAAATTACCATTTTATCTGTTTATAAGTGTACAATTAAGTGGCATTAAGTACATTCATGCTGTTGTGCAACTGTCACCGCCATCCACCTCCAGAATGTTTCCATGTTCCTAGGCTGCAACGCCTTCCCCATGAACCAGTGACCAACTCTAGGCATCTCATATAAATAGAAGCACGTAATACCTGTTTCTTAGGGAATGGCTTACTCTTAGCACAGTGTTTTCAATGTCAAATCTTCTTTATTAAGGCTGAATAACCATTCTGGATGAATACACCACATTTTGTCCATCTGTTCATCTGTCAGCGGATGCTTAGGTTGCTTTACCTTTTGGCTTTTGTGAACGATGTTGCTGTGAACATGTGTATACAGATATCCAGAGGAATCCCTGCTTTCACTTATTTTGAAATTCCAGAAGTGAAATTGATGGATAGTATTAGGTAAGCCTATGTTTCATTTTTGGAGAAACTACCGTACAGTTTTCTACAGTGTCTGTACCATTTTACCTCCCACGAGCTGTGCACAAAGGTTCTATTATTCCATGTCATCACCAAAACTTGTTATTTTCTGTTTTTTGTTCTTTATTTGTTTGTTTGTTTGTTTTTGGTAATAGCCACCCTAGTGGGTATGAAGTGGTATCTCATTGTGGTTTTGATTTACATTTCCCTATCAATTATCAGTTACCAGTGTTGAGTATCTTTTCATACACTAGTTGGTCATTTCTTTAGTGAAATGTCTGTTCAGTCCTTTTTTTCTTAACCAGGTTGTTTTTGTTGTTGTTGTTGAATTTTAGGAGCTCTTTCTATATTCTTGGTAGTAATCCCTTATTAGATATATGTAGGGATTTTCTTCCATTCTATGGGTTACTTTTTTACTCTTTTTTTTTAAAAGATTTTATTTATTTATTTGACAGAGATCACAAGTAGGCAGAGAGGTGGGCAGAGAGAGAGGAGGAAGCAGGCTCCCCACTGAGCAGAGAGCCTGATGTGGGGCTTGATCCCAGGAACCTCGGATCATGACCTGAGCCGAAGGCAGAGGCTTTAACCCACTGAGCCAGGTGCCCCATACCTTTTTACTCTTTTATTTTTTTAATTTTTTAAAAAAATTTCATTTCTTTTCAGTGTAACAAAATTCATAGTTTTACACCACACCATACCTTTTTACTCTTGATTATGTCCTTGATACACAAATATTTTTAATTTTGTTAAATCCAATTTATCTATTTTTTTTCTTTTATTGCCCTGCTTTTAGTGTCTTATCCAAGAAATCGTTGCCAAATCAAATGTAGTAGAGTTTTTCTCCTATGTATCCTTCTAAAAGTTTCATAGTTTTAGTTCTTTAGGTAAAGCCTTTGATCCATTTGAGTCATCTTGTATGTGGTACATGCTAAGAGTCTAACTTCATTCTTTTTCACATGAGGGTATCCAGTTAACCAACACCAATTGTTGAAAAGAGTCCTTTCCCTTTGAGTGGTCATGGCACCATTGTCAAATATTTTACCATACATGTGAGGGGTTTTTTTGTTTGTTTTGTTTTTTGTAACAGTGCTAAATTTGTTTACTAGTTCCAGCAGATATTTTGTGTGTGGAATCTTTAGGGTTTTCTGCATATAAGGATATACCATTTGTGAACGAAGATAGTTTTACTTCTTCCTCTTTTATTTGGATGCCTTTTATTTCTTCTTGTCTAATTGCTCTGGCTAGGACTTACATTATTATGTTCAGTAAGAATGGAATGAGTGGGGATCCTTGCCTTATTCCTGATCTTAGAGGAAAAGCTTTCAGGTTTTTACCTTTGAATGTGATGGTTGCATGTGTTTTTCATATATGGCCTTTCTTATGTTAGAAGGTTCTCTTCCTAGTTTGTTGAGTGCTTTTATCATGAAGGATTGTTTTATTTTGGCAAAGGTTTCTTTTTTTTTTTTTCCCATCAGTTGAGATAATCATGGGTTTTTTGCTTTCATTCTGTTAATGTGGTGTATGTCATTGTTTGATTTTCATATGCTAAACCATTTTGGTGTTGCAGGACTAAATCCTACTTGGTTTTGTGAATAGTTCTGTTAATATACTCTGGAATTTTGGTTTGATGGTATTTTGTTGAAGATTCTTATATCAGTGTTCATGAGAAATAATTGGTCTGTAGTTTTGTTGCTGTTTTTTCATTATCTAGCTTTGATAGGGTAATGCTAGCTGCATAGAATGAGTTAGTTCAGACTGCTATAACAAAAATACCATAAACTGGTGTCTTGTAAACAACAGAAATTTATTTCATAAAGTTCCTGAGGCTGGAAAATCCAAGATCAAGGTGCCAGAAGATTCAGTGTCTGGCAAGAGCCCTCTTTCTGGTTTATAACCAGCTCCTTCTCATTATGTCTTCACGTAATGGAAAGATGAGGGAGCTCTGTGGTCCACCTCTATAAAGGAACTAATCCCATTCACAGTGTCTCTACCATCATAATCTAATTACCTTTCAAAGACCCCAGCTTTTAGTACCATCACTTTGGATGTTAGGATTTCTGCATGTGAACTTTGGGGGGATACAAACAATCTATAGCAGTGTTTCCTCTTCAATTTTTTGGAAGAAGTTGAAAAACATTGGCTTAATCCTATTTTAAATGTTTGGTAGAACATTAATTGAAGACACCATTTAGTCCTGGGTTGTTCTTTGTTGAGAGGCTTTGATTACTGATTGAATCAAACTTAATTATAGATTTATTCAGATTTATTTCTTCATGATTCAGCCTTGGTTGTGTGTGTGTTAATGTTTAAGTAAGGAATTAGGACCTGGAACTTTTGGTCTTGCTGGCATCACTCTGTTGAATTATTTTTACATTGTGTTACTGTCCTATAAATCGTTAGTGGTAGTACAAAATGGTTCATGTAATAAGAGCTTTTCTTTTCTTGTTTTCCAGCAAGTGTTCTCTCTCACTTTTGTACTGATACATGTGTATGATTGCATCACTAAAGTCATGCTTAGTGGATATCACTGATCTTGCTATGATTAAAGCACATGAAAGCACATGTGTTGGTCCAGAGAGTGATGACCCTGCTTTTGAGAAGCATGGATTCATGTTCCAAACCTGGTAATAAACAACACTTGTATTTTTGTGACTCAGTTGTCTTACCTGTAAAATGAGAATGTTAAAATAAATGCTGTTTAAAGGCTCTTTTATATCTACTTCTCTGTTTCTGTAATGTAGATGGTAATTTAAATTTTGAAACAATGTAAGTGAGTGCAAGAATATTTTTATGTGTACCTACTCAGGAGTATACCTACCTGAAACACTTTGGATTAGGTCAACAAGTAGCCCTTACAAAAAGAGTGAAGAGGGCACTGGGATAAGTTATTTGGACCTAAAAAAAACAGAATCAGACTCTAAAATCAATATGTGCCTGCCTTAGCCTTTCAGAGAATGTTGTAGGTTGTCTGAACCTTACCCTGAGGGTAAAATAGAACACATTGCTGGATATTTTCCTGGAGGAAAGATCTTTGGAGAATAACGGTGTGTGATACACCCCCAATACCCTTTGATTTTGTCCTAGGAGAATATGGTTCAAGTTTTTTAATAAAAGGGGTTATAAGAATATAACAGAAAAAGCCCACTCTTGCTGAAATTAAAAAAAATATATGGAAGAAAAAGAAAATAGTAACGACTTCAGTTTCAATAGAAAAAGAAACTGGGGGACCCCTGGGTGGTTCAGTTGGTTAAGTATCTGCCTTCTTCTGAGGTCATGATCTCATGGTCCTGTCCTGCGTCGGGCTCTTTGCTTAGCGTGGGGTCTGCTTCTCTCTCTCCCTCTGTCCCTTCTGCTCATGCTCTCTCTTCCTCTCTAGCTTGCTCTCTCTCAAATAAATAATGAAAATCTTTAAAAAAAGGAAAAGGAAACTTTGGTTCATAAAGATGGAAGAAACCATATGGTATTTGAATGCAAGATCCATCCAGAAAACTTGCACAAACTGGCCATTCAAATATGAGAGAAAATAAGATTGCTTTAATATTACTTATTGCCTAAAAATTACTATTGGCTATTTTAGGATTTGAGGCCTGTTTAACACTACCATGAAAGAAATTTGTGTACACAGAAGGAGATTTTTTCTTTATTTTCAGAAATCATAGCATGGAAAATACAACAAAATATACTTGAGGAGGCTTCTAAAAGCAAACAAAATTCTATAAACACTCAGTTTACTTTAGATGGTAAAATGTAATGTTTGTGAATAATAGCCACAAATATTTCTTTTGGGTAGTATGCTTTTTTGTTTGCTTATAAATTATACATAACTGAAGATGGTTACACTTTATAAATGTCTAATGTGCATTGCTATTTATATGATGTTTCCTTATGCTATTAATAAAATGTGCAGTGTCACTATCTTCCATTATTTTCAGATATTTTTTAGTTCACATTTTCACACTTATGATACTGTTAATTTATGTTATTTTTTCTGCTCATGACTGTCAATAATGATAGAGAAAAGAGACCTGAAGAATAATGAAAATGATGAAGAGTCCATCAAAGCGTGAATAAAATGGTTCAAAAGTAGGTGAAAGTTCATGAATTTTGCAAAGGTTTTCATAAAAGTGAAGTTCACTAATGTGAGTTAAAAACTAGTAAATTTGGTCAAGATACTTGGTCCTAACATCTACATAAGTGGGATTCAGGCAAAATACAAAAGAGCCAAGTATGGAGGAATGTGGTGGTGGTGGTGGTCTGGCTCTCTCCTTCGGTCAGGCATGACTCCCTCAAGCCCTTGTGAGATGTCACTGATGAAGACACTTCAAGGAAAGGATTCTGGGAAGAAGGCAGAAGAGGAAGTGCCAGGATACTGTCTCCCGACCCAGGCAACCAGTCACACTGCTAGAATCTGTCTAATGTAACTATTTTGGAACTTTGGAGAGCTTATAGCTTTCGGGCAATGGCTTTGATGGTAACTTGTGATTAATTGCAGTCAGTTTCATCTCTGAGCCCCAACCCCAGGGCAGATAGCCACGCACATGTTCCTGGAGCCCATTGCATACAGCTTGTAGGCCCAGGTGAGTAATAAGGACCTGTCCTCCCAATACCAGTCATCTGTGTTCTGATCACTGATTGCTGACTTAAGCTATATCCTGGGATGTCTGAAATATGATCGACTGGCCCTGTTGGAGGCTTATTCACAAGTGATGAAGTTTGGGGCCCTGGGCAACATGGTTGAAGCCAATACTATGCATTGGCCTCGTATTGCTACTTGAAATTCTGTTGAGGGTAGCCTTAATTATATTCTGTACAGGACAAATTAAACATAGCTTCAGTCTCTGTTGGTCAGATTTATCAGAATGGCGGATGGAGTGGTGTACTCATGTGGATATTCAAGTTCAATCAAGAAAATGTAGGGTCAGATATTGGGGAAGGCAAACTGCTGTAGGCCCTGAGCATTCCTGCACATTATTGCTGGTCATGCCAAGAATACAAAGACCCAACCGCTCTTTGTTGGGGCTATGTCTCAATGTTATATGCACAGCAGGCAACCCTGAGAAATGAATTAGTAGCCCCCCTCCAGGAGAGAGGGCAGGCTTGCTTACTGCCTCCTATAAAAGAGGTGGGTTCCCCCTGGTTGGTGCTCCTCAGATGTGGCACAAGCCTACTGCATGTGTAGCATAGAGACGATGCCTCCCTACTGGCCCCTTGGGACTCAGCGGGGCCTGGGAAACCAACAGAAGCACGATGCTTTTGCTATGCAGCATGCTTTGAATACTAAAGTTCTTCGTCTCTGGAAAAAAAAAAAATCCAATAGAAGCCTGAAAAGAAAAATAAATATGTAGTAAAGGAGTGTATAAAATAAGGTAGAAATAGTCTGGATAATTGCTAATAAAAGCTTATATAGATTAAATTTACTTGATAAAATGCAGAGGTTCTGAGAAGGAATTTTAAAATGATCTATGACATATATAAGAGACACTTAGATTACATAAAAAGACAAATGATGAAAGTCATGGAGTGGTCCAACATCAGATCAAATAATTAGGCTTCTGCTAATAAGTATGTAATGTACACCAAATATCTTATTATATTATTTAATATTTGTATGCTACCATAAAACTTGAAACGATTGCTCTTGTTAGAATGCCGCCAGATGATAGCTATGTTGAACTTATTTAAGGTTTATAACAAACTTGAAAACCAGATATTTTTAAGAAGCAGAGAATGAAGTTATGAATCTTCAAGTAATTTTTCAAGAACTTATATAGAACATATGACCTAACTAGGACTAAGTCCAGCTGTTTGCTTCCTCTTTCTCTCTCCCTCCCTTTTCCTCCTCCCTCCCCTCCCTCCTTTCCTTCCATTCTTCCTATCTTATTCCTAACTCCAAAGCTGTTAAACTTTCTGTCACTATGTCTCTTATTCATGCACTAGTGATGAGGACCTTATAAATAGGAGACCATTTGGAACTGTCTAAGATGATATGGCAAATGGAAAAGGCTGTGTTATACTGTTAGCTCTGGAGACATGACCAAATTATTCCAACCTATTTTGCATTCTATGTGTCACTTTTTTAAATAATGAATTTATCTAATGTAATGAGTGCAAATCATTTGCTGTGGTCTTGGAAAGTATGTGCGTGTGGTGGGAGAGGAGGTGCAGGCAGGTGTCCAGGGGGGCTAAAAGGCATAATGAGCATGCTGATATCTTTCCTTGTGGAGGAGGGACTTGTTTGTTTTTTGGGTCTCCTAGAGTTTGAGGTGAACGCTTTCCCTTTCCCACCCTTAGAACAGTGATTCTACTGACAGCCTGGTTTCCACTATGTAATCCCCTTTGCATATCTTAGGTGGGAAATAAGACATAAAGTTACTTATCGTACTTGCTAGATATTGAATACATTGTATTCATTCAGTAAGTCATCATGATTGAATGGAAATATTGAGGGTTACTTCTAGAAATGTGGCAAAAGTACAATAGCATCTTTCCTCTCTGCATTGCTCATTCGGTATGTTGACGTTCCAGAGTTATTCCTCTCCATGGTCCTGCTTCTGCACTTTCCAAGCTCAAATTTGGTTGCACTTTTTATCAGTTTATACCCCATTCCACTCAGGCTACCACTCAACACTGCAAAAACTATTGCCCGTAGCAAAACTTTTATTATTATAAAATAATAAGGAAAACAGAGATTGATATGTCCTCAAACTCTGTGTAAATTATAGAACACGCAGTTAGATGACTTGGTCATACAATATGACTTTTTAACTCTTAAAATACCAATGAAAAAAATGAATACCAATGAAAAAAGTATATAAAAAAGGATAGTGAAGCCAGTTGTCATTAGCATTGTCTGAAGACCAGCAGCATCCCCAAGGTGGTTCTTACAAAGAATATTCTGGGTCCCAACCCTAGATTTACTGAATCATTTTTTTAAAAAAGATTTTTTTTATTTATTTATTTTTCAGAGAGAGAGAGAGAGCGCGCGCGCACAAGTAGGCAGAGTGGCAGGCAGAGGCACAGAGAGAAGCAGGCTCCCTGCCAAGCAGGGAGCCCCATGCGGGACTCGATCCCAGGACTCTGGGATCATGACCTAAGCCGAAGGCAGTGGCTTAACCGACTGAGCCACCCAGGCATCCCCTGAATCTGTGTTTTAATGAATACCACAGGTAATGTTTATGCAAAATAAATGTGTGAACCAGTAGTTCAGTTTTTGTTTCTGTTTTTTTTTTCCCCTGTAGCAAAATAAGAGGTAAAACTTTTCTAGACTCTTTAAAAAGAGTAGAGAAACGATTCCCAAGTAGTTTAGTATTGAGTTACTGGTATGGATGAGGAATTAATATCGTAATAGAGCAGAGTGACAGGAGTTGTGAAGGTTCAGTAATATATGTGTGTCACTCGGACGTGACATCCTATAAATGTCATTGTCATCATCATGGTATTAGTTCTAACATGCTCCCTTGTACAGCTTCATGTCTTTACAATCAGAATGAGTCTTAAAACCAGTGCAATTAGAAATGTTACATCTTGACTAATTAATAGCTGTCCTCTTTCTTGATTACCTTAGAGTAAAAAAAATACTGCATTTTTGCATGTGTGTGCCATGTCATTCACTCCTTTGTTTTTACATTCCTGTCTGTTGTCCATGGAACACAGCAAAACCAAGTTGTCCAGGTCTTTGCTCTGTCATTAACTTCCTTCCTACCTTACCCAGGTCCTTGAAGTTCTGTGAGCATCAGATTCTTCATTCATAAACCAGGTGGTCAGAACTGCACTCTTCCTCATCTGTATGCTGGGGAAATCAGTTGTCTCTCCAACCCTATAATTCTATGGATTTGATGAAATATTATTTGAAATTAGACCAATTCATGGTGATGGATGTAGATATTTAGGGTTGCAGGACTTAGTAAGACAAGAATCTCATGAAGGAATGATTTTGCACGATGAGGAGCTTTTTGGCGTGGACAGAAGGAATGAAAGAAGGAGGAGATAATATAATGACGCTGGTGAAAATAATGAGGATCTATTCCCTTTATCAACAGTGGAGATACCTTTGGGAATCATGTTTCCAGTAGAGGGTGGGCCACAGTGATTCCTGGGCGGCCGGTGGGTTTCTCAAGAGAGAACAGAGATTGCCATCATGGTAACTGAAGATTTCGGGGACTGAGAATAAAGGGTGGCTCAGCTGGGGGGCATGGCAGAGGGTTTGGGCCCCTCGCAGATTTCAGAGTGGCCCAAGTCTCCACAAAACCGGGACCTTTCACAGAGAATGGGTGTACTCATGACTCCCATGCACCTGCTTGGAAGTAAGAATAAAGCCACAGTGCTGTGTTCTTCACTGTGTTTCCTAATGTGCTTTGCAGTAAAACATGCTTGTCTCATATGCCAAATGTTCCCCGAAGTACTAGAGGTAAAACCAGGTCCCCTCAGAGTATTTCATTGCATTCTTATCTTTGCTTCAATCCCTGAAAGAGACTTGTGATAAAGGTCTGAGCACAGGTGGTTTGTTCAAGTGGTTCTAGGAAGTTTCAGCTTTGAATGTGAAATGCATAGAGATGGAAAGGAAGGAAGTCAATACCCAGTGTTTAACGAGCACATTACTGTTGTAGGTGATCGGGTCACCAACGCTGTGATCCCTGGACGATGGTTGAGGACCTGTTTAGAGTTGTCCTAGGCAGCAGGAGAGCCAGGGTAGATGGGCATTTTTCAGTTGCCCTGTGTTAGGTTATTTAGAGGATGAACTTCCTGGTTCTTCCCCTCTGCCCTATGCATGGACAGAGTATGTGCTTCCAGCTGGAGGCAGCTGACAGAGTCCAGCATGAGACAAATCAGTGCGAGGACACCAATGAGAACATGATTTCTTCTACATCCTCTGCTCGTGCTCCTCGACCCATCTGTGCCTTACATTCTCTTCCTCACATCTCATCTTTGCTTTAACAACATCATTGCCCATCAAGATTTGACATATACACTTTAAATTTTTTTTTGTTTGAAATAGTAATTGTAAAAATTCGTGGACTTTTAAGAAACAACACAGATCCCATATTTCACTCATTTTTCCCCAACTACAGTAGCTTAGATTATACTGTTAATAATCATTTTTCCCTTTATACCAGATTTCAGATTTAACTCAACCAGCATCAACACATCTGATCATCTTGGTTGCTTGCTCAGCAAAGTAATCAAGATATGCCTCCTTAAAGTATATGAGCGTCTGGGGTCTTTGCTCCTCCGGACCATGATTTCTGCAGTTGCCCACTGAAGGTCATCACCAAGGATGGATTTCCCAAGGGGTGCCCCCCTCAGTCCCCTGAGCTCAAGATAGACACATCTTTGCCCTTGGTTGCCACAGTCCCATCTCCTGACCTGAAGGGTTCATTGCTTCCAGTAGTACAGTGTTGTATCTCCTGGACCCCTACGCTTCTACTGGCAAGAGAAGCTCAGATAACGCAGTGGTTGTCACAGCTTTGTGTTTGTCAGAATTCAAGTCTCTTCTGGGAGGAATGTCCCCCACCCAGCCTTCCTCTAAGACAGACCCTGACTGCATAAACGCTAATGTTAGAGGGACAGGAAGTATGGATTATGTGCTGAGTCACTGAGAATGATCATGAGATGAGCCACTCTTAACTACCACCCTTTGGTTTTTTGACCCTTGTATTTCTGTTCCAGATGAACAGGACTCTAACCTCACAGGTGTCTTTTCTAAGCCGGCCATCTCATCTTAGCTGTACCTTAATGAAGCTCTTCCAAACTTCCAGTATTCCACTGGGAAAGAAGTTTCCAGGTGATAAAGTATGTGCTAGAACCAGGCCATCCTATTTTCATGAGCTGTCTGGGGTTCTCAGAAGCAGCCATTTAGATGTCCCATCTCAGTCTTCTTTTGCACGGGTGAATTACTGCAGCTAGTTCAGCCTGTTTTGTCTCACTCTGGCAATAAAGTCATTGTCTTCATGTGTAACATGTTCTACTTTTTGGTTGTAGGTAGAGGTGAAGTTCTTTCAAGGCTGCCACGGAGGCCTTCTGCACTACACAGCATGCACTGAGTTAGAAGGCCAGCCTCTGCCTGTATTTTTGTTTCGTTTATTTTGCTGTTCTTGGTTTAAGAGCTCTGGCTTACAGTTACTTTTGGCTTAAAATATGATAGGCCTGAGGATACTGTGAGGGCAAACGTGGCTCCTTCTACCAGCCCTCATCCCAGTTCATTAGAGCTGAGTCTTAGAACTTCATTGCTCCAGTAAATCCTAGGTTAACGCCATACAGCTTTCCAACAGCAGTGGCAACCTTGTTAGCATTTTCTGAGAGATCTCATAACTCCATCCTAAAAATCTGATTTCTAATGCCATGTGTACTATCAGTGGTCTTTGGGTCCCACCAGAAAAGACCCTGACACAAATCTGAGTGCAGGTTGTTTATTTTGGCAATGATCCAGGCAGCACTGTGCTGGTGAGTCGTTTGGGTAAGGAAAGGAAAGAGTCAAGTACAGGTAAGCTAGTGACTGCTCCTTTCATGGGTGACTGATTCACACACCTTCTCGGGACCGCAGTGAGCCGGTGTATCTGTAGAATGAGGAGCAGCATCATCCTCGGTTGAGAACTGTGCTCATCAGAGTCATCATCTTAGCAGTTTGCATGTGTGCCCAGAAAACTTCCTTGCTAGGGAGAGTTCTCATTCAGCACAGAAGGAACTGCAGTTTCTTGCAGTAAGAAATCATGGATATGTATAGAAAGTTATGAGTACAGGGGCGCCTGGGTGGTGCAGTTGGTTAAGCGTCTGATCTTGGTTCCGGTTCATGTTGTGATCTCAGGGTTGTGAGATAAAGCCTGTGTTGGGGCTCTGCACTCAGTGGGGAGTTTGCTTGAGTTTCTCTCTCTCTCTCCCCCTCCTGCTTATGCTCTCTCAAGTACATAAGTAAATAAATCTAAAAAAAGAAAAGTTAAGAATACATATGGAGATAAGTTCCTTAGTATCTAATACTCTTCAAACAAATTCATACAAACTTCCCTGAAAAGTTACTTATTTTAAGTACAGCAAAGAGAAGAAAGTTACATGCTTTATTTTACTCCTTATGCACTTAGGTGTATTACCCATCACTATACTTATGAGGTGAGCTAAAATTTCTAGCATCACAAGAGAAAGCAATAATCCTAGTATCACTGAGAACATGTTACTAAATAGAGATTTTCACCAAAATTTGTCTGTGCCCATTCACCAGACAGTCCCAGGTGGGAGCCAGGTTGGACCATTTTCATGATGTGATATTAAATTATGCAGCTAATTATCAGTCTCTTGTTTGACGACCCCAAACATCATATATAACTAAGGAAAAATAATTGTTTTCTGTTCAGTTTTATAAATGGGAAATCTGAATTTCGGACATTTAGTCTCAGCTAGTGACTAATCATACAAGGAAGACTCAGAGTTCCTTGCAATTACCCATTGAAGTCACAGATTTACCCAGGGTTAAATAGTCTCAGAAATTGTCAAATGTGTGTGTACTACAAGCTCTCAGATAATATTAAAGTATTGCTGTACATGGTTTCTAATTTTGAAAGCAAAACATCACTATTATCATGAGTCACCACCACCTCCACCGCCAACTCCACTGCTGCCATCACCCTCACCACCTGTACCATCACCAGCACGACAACCCCCAGTACCAGCTCCACTGCCAGCACCACCACCATCATCTTCCCCATCACCACCATCATCACCGCCACCTCCATCACCATCACCACCACCGCCGCCGCCACCACCGTCACCTCCACCCCACCACACCCCCACCCCACCCCCACCACCACCATCACAACCAGCACTGTTTTGGAAGAGTGTGCACATGGTGGTGAGAATGGTGAAGACACTGCATCTTAGTACTCAGGATTTAGGCTCTTCCTACCTGGGTTTCTTGTGTCTGTATCTCACCTTTTCAAATGTGACTGCGTTCCTATTGACTCCAGCTCTGCTGGAAAAAAATATGCATGTTTGTAGTTTGGACCAGTGATTCATTTCACTGAGTTCCTTTTTTGATTTGCTGAAATACATTTAAGTAACAACAAGAGTATTCATTCTCGTAGCACATTCAGTACTTACTAAGTGTGATGCTGTTTCTCATCACATGGGATACAGTGGTGAAACCAAAGTTCCTGACTTTATGACTTATAATTCAATGGAGGAGACTGAGCAAACAATCGGGAAATAGGGATTATAACATCCTATCATACTCTAAAGAAAAAACATGAAGCGAAAGTTAAAGGGACATAATGAAAACTTCTATGTTAGATAGGTAGCCTGCCCTGATAGGGTGACATCTGAGCAGAGACAGGAACAAAATGTGGCAGAAATTTAAATCAGTGAATGAGGGAAGCAGGGTCCTGGCAGGAGGAAGTAATCAAGCAGAGGCCCTGAGACAGGACAGTGTGCCGTGTCTCTGTGGGAGAGTTTGACACCTGAGATGGTTAGAGCAGAGAGGAAGGACAGAAGTAAAGAACATCTGAAGAGAAGTTCAGGGCCAGACAATAGGGGGCTTTGTAGCCCATGGTGAAGAGTTACGTGTGTTTTTAGTGAGTTAAGCGGGTAAGAATTTCGAGTGAGGGAATGTTATGGTCTGTCTCATATCTTAAAAGAGCACATGGCTATGATATGAAGAGTCAAATACAGATAAAATGTAGGAAGGCAAAAGGTGACAGTGTTTGGGTTGTGTAGTACCATTGGAGGTGGTGATAAATTGTCAGATTATGGATGGATTTTTTGAGATTATGGCTGGCGGGATACATTTTGGGATGGGTTCCTGATATGTACATGATCATATTAATGTTGTCTAGTCAACTGAGGGACTGCTGTGGCCCTGCTTTATCTGGTAGAATTTATCTAGCCAGTGTCTCGATATTACTTGAATACTTCGAATGACACCACATGCATATCCAAAGGGATAACTATGATGAGATAAAAGAGCTGTTTGAAACCACATAGAGACTTACTCAAAACTGAGAATGCCATGGCTGGAGAGGAGAGGATGGAGTCACTCTGGCCCAGGACAATGTCAGACTGCCTGCCACGCCTGCCTTCCAGTGTTTGCTGGTGATTCCTGTGTCCTGCTAGCTGGCCGTGCAATTTAATGGTCTGTGATCAAGTGTATCTGTGTTACCTTCGTGTTCAAGACTTGATAGGCAGAGGGGTGCAGCCACCCAGGGATGGAGGTGTGGCTCTGTTGGGGAGGAGCCTGCCACTTCCAGATGGAGGTTAGCTTCCCCATCTGTACTTCCCAGCATGGACACGGCTGCTCTCACTGGCACATCACATGCCTCAGGAAATCTCTCCTTGATACTGAGTTTTCCACTGTTTGGGATCAGAGAATCCTGGAATTGAAGTGCTGGGGGCTGTCTTAGAGAAGAAAACTAAGGTGTAAATGTCAAAGATAATTTGCTGTCGCCACACAGTGGATAGAGACAAAGCTGGAACCGGCTTACACCTTCAGTGCCTTTTCCTTTAAACGTCTGTCTGATTATGTGAAGATTTAATACTGCAAGAGTTTTAACTGGAGCACCTTTTGGACTGAATTCCATCTTTAACGCCAGGACATGTAATTATTCACATGAGTTTGTTATTCTTAGCTTTGACAAAAAAGCATTCCATTCATCTATTTTGGACACTTATCTGAAAATTAGTCCCAGATGTTTCCCTTTGTCTCATTTTATTATAAGAATAGTTTAAGTTGTGATAGAGTCCAGACAAAGATGGCAACATAGGAGGCTCCTGAGCTTTTATCCTCCCACACATGCACCAAATATATAGCTCCACACAGAGCATTTCCCTCTGAAAGAAATCTTGAAACTGGCTGGGCAGCATAGGAACACCAAAGCATATACAGTAAATACTAGAGATCTGAAGGAAGGGATGAATGACAAGATATTAACCATAGGATTACTCCACACTCAAAATGGATCGATTATCAAGTCAAAACCAGTAAGGACAAAATGAGACTTAATTAGATCAGTTGTACCTAACAGACACATAGAGAACTTTCCATCCAACAGCAACAGAACACACATTCTTCTCAAGCACATGTGGAACATTCTTCAGGGTAGATCATATATTAGGCCAAAAAACAGGTCTTAAAAATGCTAAAAAAATTGAAATTATGTTACTTATCTTTTCAAACAATGGTTTGAATGTTACTTATCACTGAAACTGAAAATCAATTACAAGAGGAAAACTGGAAAATCCACACACATATGAAGATTGATTAACATGCTAGTGAACAACCAGTGGGTCAAAGATGAAATCAAAAGGGAAATCAAAAAATATATTGAGACAGAGGAAAATGGAAACACAAAATATCAAAACATATGGGATACAGCAAGAGCAGTTCCCAGACTTTTATAGGGACAAACGCTTACAATTAGAAAAGATATACCAAATAAACGTAAATTTAGATTTCAAGGAACTAGAAAAAGAAGGACATATTAAGGAAGGAAATAACTCAGATGATGGGATTCAATATGAAAAAGAGACTAGGAAGATACAGAAAAGATCAATGAAACTAAGAAACAAAATTGACAAATCTTTAGATAAAAAAAAAAAAAAAAGGAATACTCAGATCCAAAATGAAAGAAGACATTATAACTGATACCTAGAAATACTAAGGTTCATAAAAGACTGCTATGGACAATTTTGCCAACAAATCAGATTACTTAAAAGGAATGGACAAGTACCTAGAAACCTACAACCTTAACAAGACTGAATCATGAGGAAATAGAAAACTTGAATGGATCAATAATGAATAAGGAGATTGAAGTGTAATCATAAATTGGGGTTAGAAGGGGCCCCTGGGTAGCTCAGTGGGTTAAGCCTCTGCCTTTGGCTCAGATCATGATTTCAGGGTCCTGGGATCAAGCCCTGCATCAGGCTCTCTGCTCAGCAGGGAGCCTGCTTCCCCCCTCCCCTCTCTGTCTGCCTCTCTGACTACTTGTGATCTCTGTCTGTCAAATAAATAAATAAAATCTTAAAAAAAAATGGGGGTAGAAGGAATGGACCTCAACATAAAGCAGGTTTCCTCCAGTTTCCAAAAGTAGAGCATTGCTGGGAGACCTTTCATAAGTTGAAGTGATCATAAAGCAAAGAAGCTATTATTATTTCATAAAAGCAGAAACCCTCTTTGGATTTCTTTTGGTTAGCAAAACAGATACTAATGTAGGTCTTTTGCAAAAGCAAAATGGCATAAAAGGAACCTTTGGATAGCAGGGGAAACCTGTATAGGCCATATATGACAAATCCATGAATAAATCCTGCACAAGTGAAAAGCGGAAAGCTTTCTAAGATCAGGAACAACAACAACAAAAAAAACAAGGAAGCCCACTCTCATTTTTATTCAGTGTAGTACTAGAAACCCTAGCCAGAGCAATTATGCAAGAAGAGCAATGAAAGGCATCTAAATAAGAAAGGAAGAAGTAAAATTGCCTTTTCTGCAGATGACATGATACTGTACAGAAAAGCTACAAAGACCACCAAGAATCTGTTAAAACTAACACATTCGGTAAAGTTGTAGGATACAAAAATCAATTACAATAATCAGTTGCATTTTTATACACTAACAATGAACTGTCAGAATTAAAAAAAACAAAACATTTTATTTATTTGCCAGAGAGAGAGTAAGCACAGGCAGAAGGAGAAGCAGACTTCCTGATGAGCAAGGAGCCCGATGTGGGGCTTGATCTCAGGATCCCAGGATCGTGAAACAAGCTGAAGGGAGAGACGCCTAACTGAGCCACCCAGGTTGCCCCAGATTTTTTTTTAAAGTCCCATTTACAGTAACATCAAAAACAGTAAAATATTTAGGAATAAGTTTAGCCAAGCAGTGAGGCAATCTGTACACTGAAAACTATAAAACATCAATGAAAGAAATATAAAAAGATACTAATAAATGGAAAGATACTTGTTGTTCATAGGTTGGAATAAATGGAAGAATAAATATTGTAAGATGTCCATACTACACAACCAATCTACAAATTGCATACAGTCCTTATCAAAATTCCAATAGTGTTTCTCCCAGAAATGGGAAAAAATCATGCTTCTTGACATTAGGTATGATTTGAAGGTGTAATAATCAACATGGTATGATACTGGCATTAGAACAGACACATAGATCAATGGAATCGAATAGGGAGCCCAGAAATAAACCTATTACTTATATGGTCAATTAATTTTCAACAAAGGAGCCAAGAGTATACAATGGGTAAAGGATAGTCGCTTAGGTAGATCATGTTGGAAAAACTGGATGTCTACTTATAAAGAGATTAGCCTAGACCCCTATATTGTCACATACATGAATATTGACTCAAAATGGATTAAAGACTTGAACACAAGACTTGAAACCATAATGGTCCTAGAAAAAAAATAAGGAAAATCTCCTTGGTGTTGGTCTTGCCAGTGACTTTTTGGATTTGACACCAAAAACAAACAAACAAAAAAAACTCCTAAAAAAACAAATAGGACCGCATCAAATCAAAATGCTTCTGCACA
The DNA here is from genome assembly GCA_004024625.1 of Mellivora capensis. Lineage (NCBI taxonomy): Eukaryota > Metazoa > Chordata > Mammalia > Carnivora > Mustelidae > Mellivora > Mellivora capensis. The sequence continues at coordinate 27,569 of PISX010003715.1, forward strand.
GCAAAGGAAACTATCAACAAAATGGAAAGCAACCTGTGGAAAGGGAGAGAATGTTTGCAGACCACAAATCTGACAACAGGTCAATAATCAGACATAAAATGAACTCATATGACACAATAGGAAAGAAACAAATCAGTCCCCCAGTCCCTAAATGGGCAAAGGACATTTTCTTAGAAGAAACCTAGACATGGCCAACAGGTACAAGTCATCAGGGAAATTCAAATCCAAACCACAGTGAGATACCATCTCATACTTACTGAGATGTCTGTTATCATAAAAACAAGAGGGAAATGCTGGTGAGGATGTGTAGAAAAGTGACTCCTTATACTCTGTTGGTGGGAATGCAAACTGGTGCAGCCATTGTGGAAAACAGTATGGAGGTTCTTCATTAACAACAGAACATTGTGTTCTAAAGCAATCTTATTTCTAAATACATATCCAAAGGAAATAAAATCACTATTGTAAGGATTTATCCATAATCCTGTGTTCATTGCGTCATTATTCACAATAGCCAAGGTATGGAAACAACCTAATTGTCAGTCCATGGATGAGTGGATAAAGAAAATGTGATACACACACACATGCACTAAAATATTTTTCAGCTTTAAAAAAGAAGGAAGTCTTGCCATTTGCAACAACATGTATGAAACTGGATGGCATTATGCCAAGTGGAATAGACAGGCAGAGGAAGACAGATATTCTATGGTCTATTTTTTATGAGAAATGTAACAAAAAAAAAGTCAAAACTCATAGAAATAGATTGGTGTGGTGGTTGCCGTGGCTAGGGGGTGAGGGAAATAGGGTTGGCAAAAGGGTACAGACTCTCAGTAGTTACAGGATGAGTAAGGTCTGATCACCTAATGTATACAACGATGATTGTGGTTGATACTGCTGTTTTGCATAATTGAATTTGCTAATAGAGTACAATGTAAGTGTTCTCCCCTCCTCTCCCCATCGAAAGTTTAATATGTAGGATCATGGATGTGCTGTTGGCTCCACTGAAGTTGAGATGGAAAAGAAGCTGTTCTTCGAAAAGCCAAATATTCAGTGATTGTCAGATAACTTAATAGAGCTGCTAATAGTAAAACTTGTTGTCTCAGCTTCTGCCTGGAAACTCATTTTTGTGAGGAAAAGTGCATTTTTTTTAATGCTCTTGTGTTAAACTTGATTTTCATCCCAGATCTTAGGAGAAACAAGAGCAGTCACTCTCAAATTATGTCATTTGAGTTTTCCTCCTGAAAATGTAGCCATTTATTTCACTTACAGATTTCTGACATACCCGCGATAAAGGTCTTTACCTCATAGAGGCTGACACCACTACAAGGAATCAGATGTTTGGTAGAATTTCCCTCAAAGTCCCCCGAACATATGAAGTGTGATATTTGAGGGCAAGAGATGCTATTTCCCCTCTCGCCCCATGTGATCCACAGATTTTACACTGATGCTTAAGATTTTATCATCAGAATTAAGATTTTTCTCAAAACCTTTTTTTATTTCTTCATAGCCTTTTTATCTTTCTTTGTTACAGTCTAAACTTTTGACTATATGAGCATGTATAGCTTGTGTATTTTAAAAATTTATATTGTTTTTTTTTTTTTTTAAAGATCTTATTTGACAGAGAGAGATCAGAAGTAGGCAGAGCAGCAGGCAGAGAGAGAAGGGGAAGCAGGCTCCCTGCTGAGCAGAGAGCCCGATGTGGGGCTTGATCCCAGGACCCTGAGACCATGACCTGAGCCAAAGGCAGAGGCTTAACCCACTGAGCCACCCAGGTGCCCCCCTATATTGGTTTTTATAAAAACTCATGCAGAGTTTGAAAGTTGAGTTTTAGACCATGGTAAAATTTTCACAAGTCAAACATTTGTATTCAAATGTCACATAGTACACAAAAATATGTACTGTATACCAGATAAACTCTAAAAAGAGCATTTAGCTGTGTATTTCTAAACCTGCTTTCTTTTCCACTGTAAGCTTTTCACCCTTCAATGTTTGGGGTTACCAGCACTCTTCCTCATGTTTAAGCTGTTGTCATTGGTATTTAACATGTAATCTCAAGGTGTTTATATGTTTAAAATCAAATAATGCACCTTGTTTAGTAAAAAGTATGGTTCTATGCCTAGGGCGATTGGGAGGATACAATGGAAAGGTTTTCTGTTGTTGACTTTAGAAATTATGTCCTATTAGACTGATGGTTGATTTAAATGTGACTTCTTGTCGAGCATCTGTTTTCAGAGTCAGATTATTATGACTCTAGTTTTCCTGAAGCCTTAGGCTCACATTTCTGTTTGCTTTGCATGGTTTTAAGAAAATGAAAAGGGGCACTTGGGTGGCTCGGTCGAGTATCCAATTTTTGATTTTGGTTCAGGTCATGATCTCAGAGTCCTGGGATCAGCCCTGTGTTGGGCTCCACACTCAGGGGGAATCTGCTTGAGATTCTTTCCCCCCTGGAGCACCTGGGTGGCTCAGTTGCTTAAGTGTCTGCCTTGGCTCAGGTGGTTATCCCAGGGTCCTGGGTTGGAGCCCCACGTCCAGCTCCTTGCTCAGTGGGGAGTCTGCTTCTCCCTCTCACTCTCCTTCTGTGCTCTAACTCTATCTCAAATAAATAAATAAATAAATAAATAATCTTTTTTAAAAAGATTCTTTCCCCCTCCTTCTCTCTCTGCCCTGCCCTCTGCTCGAATGCTCAGTCTCTCTCTCCCTCCCTCCCTCTAAAATAATTTTAAAAAAAGGAAATGAAGAGTGTGAAAGTAAATTGTTTTTTCTTTTGTATTTACTTATATTTATATTTTTTGTGTTGATAAGTGTACTCTTTAATTTCCATCACCTCTTTCAACCATTTCCCCGCCTACCTCTCCTCTGGCAACCAGTTTGTTCTCTGTAAGAGTGTTTCTTGGTTTCTGTCTCTCACTTGCTCACTCACCTGTTTTGTTTCTTAAATTCCACATGAGTGAAATCATATGTTAATTGTCTTTCTCTGATTGAATTATTTTGCTTGGTATAATACTCTCTAGTTCCATCCATGCCATTGCAAATGGCAAAATTTCATTCCTTCTTATGGCTAATATTCCATTGTGTATACAGACCACATGTTCTTTATCCACTCATTTGTTGATGGACATCTGGGCTTTTTCCATAGTTTGGCTATTGTGGACATTGCTGCTATAAACATTGGGATGCATATATCCCTTCAATTAAGTGTTTTTCTACTTTTGGGATAAATATCTAGTAAAGTAATTCCTGAATTGTAGGGTAGTTCTATTTTTGAGTTTTTTGAGGATCCCCCATACTGTTTTCCACAGTGGTTCACCAGCTTGCATTTCTACCAACAGTGCACGAGGGTCCCCCTTTCTCCACATTCTTGCCAACACTTGTTGTTTCTTGTCTTTTTGATACAGACGTTCTGACAGGTATGAGGTGATATCTCATTGTAGCTTTGGATTTGCATTTCCCTGATGGGAGTGATGTTGAGTATCTTTTCTTCAGAACTTTTAAGAAGAAAAGCACTAACTTTAGCAAAGGTTGCCCTTTTGTGTCTCATAAATATGGACAGCCTAGGAGCTGGATGCCAAGTAGTGATGAAGGCATATGAAGCACACTGAGGCACTTTGAGAAACTTGGAGATAAATGGATCCACAGTACAATTCCATTTCTAGCTGCTCGACAAGCTGCCATCCTGCTGAGGAGAATCTGGCATATTATCATAAGCGAAAGCCAGGTGTGGAGGAATGTGAGGTCTCCCGCCAAGCAGCGGGCTGGCATGGGCCGCACAGATGGGAGCCATGCCGTTGAGCATGACCGTTGGCACATCTGAGGCCCAGTGTCTCCATTTTACCTTTGACTCTGCTCATTTGTATGGTATCTCAGGATACACTTACTTACCAATCATACACACAATAGCAAATACTTTTCCCAGTAGCAATTTATAAAAATAATTCAGAAGAGAGACTACTTTCAGAATTGTTAATGAAGTCAGATACAGAAAATGTCAGCTTTTCTTTTCCCCAAACTCACATTCTTTTTACAGTGCCAGAAAGCTTTTCCCAGAATTGTCTCATGCCTAAATGAATACTGTAAAATGGAGGTAACTCTGTAAAATAAACTCTAAGGATTAGCATAATATGGTATTGGCTTTTAGACTTCATTTTTTTTCTGATATTTTCTAGATGACCTATAACTTTATAAAATGAACTCCAGTCAACATGTATTGAACCAAAATAGCATTGCAGAAATGTGATTCTTTTTGTTTTATTTTTCATGTGTTTTTTTTTAAAATTTCAGCTTTATTTCCTTTCTCATGTCATTTTCTAATTCTAGGACATCATTAAACCAAACTCCCTACGTGGTAGTTGTGTGTGAAGAATTTCTTACCCCCTTTCCCAGTTTTCTGCTGCTTACATTTCACTGCAGATGTTAAAACAGACCAATAAGTAAAACATAGCAGCAAAAGTGCTGTGAATAAAAATACAGCCAAAGGGGAGGAGAATTGCCAGGGGAGGAAGAGAGGTTAGTGTGAGATAGGCTATTGGTTAAAGACAAGGGTAAATTGGGGCTCTGAACGTTGTGTTCGGAGGAGCAAGAAAGATGGAGTGACCTCACACAGAGGTGGAGGGACGGTGTGGAGTGAAGATGCGGTCACCTGCGAGAAGCTTGGCTTCGGGGATATGGGGTTTGGGGTGCCTGTTAGAAGTCCAAGGGGTGGACGAGCCAGTAGCTGCTTTTGTGAGTATATAGATCGGGGGTGAGGTCCACAGTGGAAATCAAATCTTGAATGCTTCTGCAGTAGATCTCATATTCAGCTGTCAGGGTGGATGTGCTCAGCAAGCATAGGAAGAAAAGAGCAAACACCCAGGAGGATGCCAATATCTGATGATGGGGCAGATGAGAACTCTGTGCAGAGGATCTGGTTGGCAGCTAGTTGAAGGACACGGGGGAGATGGGTGGCGATGGAGGGAGGGTCTCTTCCAAAGCCTTCTGTTTGTCCAGCACAGCAGTAGCATCAAGATCTTACATGATGATTTATGTATCTTACATTTTACAAAAAAGCAAAAACATATGTTGTCCTGGGGGATAGACATTATCAGCTGAGAATGAGAATTTGAAGGATGTGCTGGAGTTTTGAGAAGAGAGAACGGTCTGTAGACATTGTCTAGGGCAGTTAAGAATTGCTCAGTCATGGAAATGTGGTTAGATGGGTTTTCCAGGTTCATGGTGACTGATTCAGCATTACTGCCCTCGGCCACACATGCAGACAAAGAGTAGGCTAAGGATTGAATTCAACCAGAAGAAGCTTTGACCAAGAAAACATTACAATTAAAAAAAAAAAAAGTATCCTTTGTGGATTGGTATGACCATGTGATTTGCTTTAGCTGAAGAGTTAAGAGTCGTTTTCTGACTTCTGGGCTGAAACATTTATAAAGGAATGCACATAATTCTCTGTGCTTTTTTCCTTGATGCTGCAGTAGTTAGCATGTCCTGTTGAGAAGGACTTGGTTCACACGGGAGTGGCTTCGAATGCTGAACTACTGCAAGGGGAGAGCCTCCCTGGAGAACTCAGACTGATGGGGAATTCTAGAAGAAAAGGAAGGAACCTTCTGTTGTTTCCAACCACTGAGCTTGTGGTGATCCTGTTACCACAGTGATCCAGTGTGTCTTCCCTAATGACAAGGCAGTCCTGCAGGGGCGGACGGCTGAGGTCAGATGAAGGACGAGGTCAGAAGGGCCCAGGCATAGAAGCATCATCTGTGTGAAGATTTAAGTCACCAAGAACAATGAGGAAAGAAGTGATGGAGAAAGTGAGGTTGAGTCAGAAGATAATCTGACCAAAGAACAGGGAAGGAGAGGAGCTGAAAGCATGTGGATGGCTGCAGAAAGCAGGGATAATGAGGGTGCATGACCCCAGAGCATGGAGGATGAGGGGACTGAGGAAGGCTCTGGAAGGCTCTGTAAAAAGCACACAGAGGTAATCACTAATCAACATGAACTATAGAGGATGTGGCCGTTAAAGAATTGGGTGACTTTTCAAAGGGAATGCATCTGAAGCACATAACCTTTATCAGCATTTCAAGGTCCATAGCAAATGGAAACTTTAAAAATGGGTCATTCTCTTGGATTTCAGACCTCGGAAGCAACATCAGAATATCCTCTCAAAGTAAGCAGTTTCCCATGGTGGAATCTCCAAACAATAAAAGACAATTTGGACTGAAGTTATAATGTGTTCACGCAATTTACAAACCTTGACCTCCACTACTGTTGCTCGAAGGTTGTTTGGGTTTTTTTTAGATTAATTCACAGTTGTGCTATTTGTCCTTTTTACAAGTAAGTCAGTTTCTTATGTTATTTGGAAAGAAAAACACAATCTCTGTACCTTCCACTCAATTTTACTGTAAAGTTAAAATGGCTAAGAAATGCAATCTCCCTTAAAAATACAGTCTGCCTGATTCCATTTCCATGTATATGTGTATATATATATATATATATATATATATACACATTACTTTTTTTATTTCAAAAACTTGGAGTCATATATTTGACTGTGAATCTTTTGTAACTATTACATAATGAGCAGTAGTGTTTCTCCTCCTCCCCCTCCCCCTCCCCTCCTCCTCCTCCTCCTCCTCCCCCTCCCCTCCTCGTCGTCGTCGTCTTCTCCTTCTCCTTCTCCTCCTTCTCCTTCTCCTTCTCCTTCTCCTCCTCCTCCTCCTCCTCCTCCTCCTCCTCCTCCTCCTCTTCCTTCTTCTTCTTCTTTTCCTTAATATTTCATTTATTTGAGGGCTGCTGGGTGGCTCAGTCTGTTAAGCATCTGCCCTCTGCTCAGGTCATGATCTCAGGGTCCTGGGATTGAGTCCCGTGTTGGGCTCTTTCCTCACTGAGGAGTCTGCTTCTCTCCCTTCCCCACCACCTGGCATGTGCTCTCTCTCTCTCTGTCAAATGAAGAAAAAAAATCTTCAAAAAATTTTAAAAAATTAACAAAAATATTTTATTTATTTGAGAGAAAGAGTAAATACGGGAGTGAGCCTGAGCCGAAGGCCACCCAGGCACCCCTCAAAAGAGCTTTTAAAAAAAAATCCCTAAAAAACCACTATTCTTTTGCTTTGAATATATATAAGAAACTGCTGAAAGGTACCTTTTTTAAAAAAATTATGTACATTTGACTTCATCAATGGCCATGACATGTGACTGAAATAATTGAAAATATTCATAAAACACAGTAGAAGTTATTTGATGTATTAAAGTTTTTATAAATAGACTTTGTATAATAACAATTCCATTTTTATTTTTTTATTTTATTGTTTTTTAAAGATTTCATTTATTTGACAGACAAAGATTGCAAGTAGGCAGAGAGGCAGGCCGAGAGAGAGAGAGGGGGAAGCAGGCTCCCCGCTGAGCAGAGAGCTCGATGTGGGGCTCCATCCCAGGACCCTGGGATCATGACCTGAGCCGAAGGCAGAGGCTTCCCTCCATTTTTATTTTTAAGAAATGTTTATTATTTTCTATAGTCCTACAACTATTTATTTTGCTTTTGCTGTTAGTATTAGCATAAATGGAAGTGTACTAGCTGAAGTTTCATCTTCATTCTTTCAGAAATACCTAAAAAGGACGTAATTATAAAATATAACTTTATATAAAACATCTAGAACTTATCTCTTTCCTTCCTGATGTAAATTTTTAAATCTATACAGATTGCTTTTTTCCTTTCCTTTAGAATTCAATTTCTCAATCACTGCTTACTACAGTCAAGTTTTCCTAGAATAATCTTTTTTTTTAAGACTGTATTTATTTATTTGAAAGAGAGCAAGAAAGGGAACACAAGCAGGTGGAGTGAGAGAAGGAGAAGCAGACTCCCTGCGGAGCAGGGAGCCCAACTTGAGGCTCCATCCCAGGATCCTGGGATCATGACCTGAGTTGAAGACAGACCCTTAACCACTGAGCCACCCAGTTGTGCCTCCTAGAATAATCTTGGTTATGGCTGTGGCTGTCAACCCAGTGCCCTCTGTGCCATCCTGGGGAAATGGGAGCCATGGGCCCCTCATCCCAGAGCACCAACCCTCCATCCATTGTTTATAGTGTGCTCTGCAATGTGCGCCCATGGTTTTAAACAGAATGGTAATGTTAGCCCCATCAGAAGGAGAGTACAGCATTTCATAATGATTCCACTACCAAATAGTTACCAGGTTTTGCCTGGTCCTCCCTCCATAGTGATAAAAAGGAAGTTCGTTTGTTTTAAATAATTTCTGAGTGTTTTCTCTGTGCCATGCCCAGTTCTTAATGTTTTCTACGTGCCCCTCACAGTAATTTTTTGATAGGTTCACTGCCTGTTTTTCCTGAAACCGGGGAGTGTAAGTGTACTCTGTTTTCCCTCCCACAGTTAGGGTGCGGCCCAACAAGTCCACCTCTTAGCCACTCTACTTCTGCCAGAATGTGGTCTTCAGACCACATGACATACATCTTCTTTCAGTATGATGCCTGAGCCCCAGTCCGGATTTGATGAATCAGACTTCAGTGGGTGAGGACAAGTTAGTGATAGGAATCTGAATTTTCACCAAGTCCCTCAAGGAATTCTTCTACACTTGAGGTTTGAGTGATCACATAACTCTTGCCTTAATTCCCCTGACAGTGGGTGGTATGGTCCCATGTTCTGTCTCCATCCTGCCTCACTGCTAGGAGCTATTCTTACCTGACGTAAGAGAAATGGAAAGCTCTGACATTAAAGGGATGTGTGTCCCATGCTGTGTGTGTTCTGCAGATGAACCCTTGCCTCGAGAGTTCCAGCCATGGGGCTGCTGTAAGATCCTTACAGGCTCAGCTGTTTTGGTTAGAGCAGAGCTCTTCCGTGTACTCTCAGAAAGTTCTAATAACAGTGAATTTGGGCTCTTGACTTCCAGATGCCTAGCTCCATGCTCTGCCCATCTTTGGGTGCTTTCTGCCACCTGCTGTTGGTAACTGAGGGAGCTGAGTGCCTGTTATGTTGCTGGACTCTTGACTTCTCACCCCTCGCTTCAGGAGAACCTGGTTTTCCAGGTACCTCCAGTGACCTGGACCCCGATGGTCTGTGTTCTTTGATGTGTCAGTCATCATATGTTAAAACAGAGCATAGAACAACTCTCCAGTAGTATTAAGGGGATGATAACAACAATACAGAACCACACAGAACTTTAGTCTTAGTCTGACAGATGAGTCATGGAAACAATGTGGTTTCTGGATCCAGGATCAGGATAATATGAAGATTTTTAACGTATGCATTTATTGTATGTGTAAGAGAGCTTCTCCAATGCAACTTCACATGGGAAAAAATTGGACATTCTGATCACCTGCTTTAACTGCAGTACCTTGCTTGGAAAATTCCATGATTGTGTCTGTGTATATTACATCTTTTTCCTAAAATTACCATGGTGATCCCATTGAAAAGACTTCTGGCAGGAAAACAAGTATTTTTTTCCCTCTGGATTAGGTTTAAAATAAATAAATTTATTTATTTATTTATTTATTTATATATGTATATATAAAATCTAAACTCATTTAAAGGGGATATTTTAGTTTTAAACTTTACAAAATGAACAGTTTTCACTGTTTCCATTTTCTGTTTCTTATTCATCAATACTATTTGTATGATTTTGGTCAAGATTTTTTAGAAATTTATTTAAATACAATTAACTACACAGCTTTAGAATGTACGGTTGGACTGGTTTCCACAGGTTCACAAATGGAGCAATGGTGACAGTCCAGATGATGAACATATCATCATGAGGCCCTCTGTCCCGCTCCTTTGGAACCCCTTCCCCTCCCAAGCTTCTGACACTGTCCCTGGGCACTCATTGATGTGCTCTCTGTCACCTTGAGTTTGCTTGCATTTTCTAGGATTTTATATCATCAGAATCATGTAACATAGAGTCTTTTTTGTTTGTTTGGCTTCTTTTACTCCGCGTAGTTTGAGATACACCATGTGGTTGTGTGGATCCTTTTTTCATTGCATTTTATTTTATTTTACTTTTAGTTTATTGTGTAGACATACCACAATTCTTTTATTCAGTCACTTGTTAGTGGGCCTTTGGGTTTTTCCTAGTTTTAGTTATTTTTTCCCTAATTTTAGCTATCATGAATAAAGTTGCTATAATTTTTCCTGTGTAGTCTTTGTATGAAATTGTGCTTTTATTCTCGAGGGTAAATCCCTGTAGCTGGTACAGGATGAATTCTATGGAATGACAGGAAATTTCAAGATATTGATAGACAGCTTTTCAGAGTGTTTCTAACAAGAATTCTGGTGTTTCTTGTCCTCAACACCTGGTACAGTCAGCTTTGTTAATTTTAGACATTTTTATAGGAGTAGTGTTAATCCTATAAGTATATCCATTTTAATTTTTAATGAGTTTGCAGCTAATAATGTGGAGCATCTTTTCACAAGCATAATTACCATCGTGTATCTTACTTGCTAAAGTGCCAACTCGAATCATTTGCCTATTTATGAGAAATTAATTGTTTGTCTTCTTCATTTTGTGAGTCTTTGAATATTGTGGATACAAGTTCTTTATTACATATATTATCTGAAAATAATTAGTGGTTTTATTTTTCATCCTCTTGTCTTTTGAGGAGCAGAAATTCTTGACTTTAGTGCATTATAATTGATCAATTATTTCTTTTTATGGTCCATGCATTTGGTGCTGTAAGAAATCTTCACCTGACTCAAATATTTGCTCTAGTTCAGCAGGTTGAAAGATTTGCTATATTCTCAACCCTGTGGGCTCTGTTGCTGTGCCCTGTGCTCTTTTCAGGTGCTCCTTTCCCTGGAGGAAGCAGTCTTTTCACAAACATGCAATTCAGTACTCATCTAAAGACACAAGATGGACTCACATTCCCAGACCTGTTGTTTCTCTCTGTGCACTCCTCCCTTTCTGGTGCTCTGCCCCATGCGCCCGAGCTCCTGTAGCCTCCCTGGACTTCTAGCTCCATTTCCTCACTTCAAGAGGACTTCTGGGCTGAGTGTTCCTTGGCCCTGAGCCTCAGCCAGGAAGCTATCTCGAGGCAGCAAGCTGAGGCAATGAGGAAGATACCTTCATTGTTTTTCCCCTCCTCAGGGATCTTAGTCCTGCATCCTGTGTTGTACGTGGTTGTGATAACAGTTGTTTCGTGTCTTTGTCTAGTTATTCATCTGTTGTGGGTGAAAGGGTGACTCCTATCCCTGTCAGTCTGCCTCGACCAGACGTGGAAGAACCAGTGTATTAATCTGATGTTCATTGACTTTGCTCTTCTCTCCTCATCGGCTGTGTGCTACATAGTTGTTTTGCCTTCCCGATGTTACTCCTGTGACCCATGTTTCTTCGTCAGTGTCACTGAGTCTAGAGTTTTGGAATTGATCAAATATATTACTAAGTCTCCATAAATTGACTAATTTATTTCTAGTGCTCACTCAGGATGAATTAATTGCATGCTTTTTAGGGGAAACAACTCTATGGGTTCTTGTGTTTCTGCATGTCATGTGAGCCGAGGAACTAACTACTTTTCTTCTTGATTATCTTTTCAAAGATGTTTGTATAGAGACTGTCCTTGGAAGACAGAGATGGTGCTGCCATTTGAAGCAAAGGGCTTATTTGCTTACTGTCTTGGGAGATAGAGATAACATCTCTCTCCAAAGCAAAAGACAGGCATGCTTACTGCCCATTATAAGACATTCAGGTTATCCAACTTCAGGTTTTCTCTCTTGTAATGAAAGCTACTCTATACTCACCCGTAATCTGGCTCTTTCAGTGTAGTTCTTTGGGAATTAGGACCCAAGGAACCAGCACAAGAAAATGTTAGTATTCTGACTACTGCTATATCTGGGAGTAACTAAATCCTTTGTCTCTGACCAAGGAGTCTTCTGACAATGTTCATGACATTTAAATTTTTATTTAAAAGTAGGGCAAAATTTCAGACTTTTTACTGTTTTGATGTATTTTTACAAATACATCAGCTTCACATGGGACAGAATTGGACATTCTGACTATCTGCTTTAACTGCAGTACTTTGGTAGGTTAAATAGAATTATTAGTTGGAATAAGTTTCTTGTATAGGTTTTAAGTCATAATTAATGTGTGACAGCTGCTTTAAAAGGGTGTTTTAGAATACATTGGTATACTATAACATATTATGCTACCATCTCTTAAAATGAGTAAATGGAATGAAGGAAACATTTTGGCGTGCTAACCTAAATGGATTGTCAAATTTAACATCCGTGCATAGAAAGAGATTCTCTTAACCATTAAGTAAGTCTTGAGGAATTTTTTTTTTTTTTTTTTGCTGCTCACCTCACTGTTCTGTCCAGGACATATCAAAACAGGAAGTGCCAGGAGGAAAGAGCCTCTTGGATGAAGAGAAATGACTTTTCCTTTTCTTCTTTAGTTCTTTCCAGTAATCCCTTTTTTTGAGCAAGTGGCAATTGTGAACTATAATAAGAGGTTTAGATACTCATGCTTGAGAGGTTGTAACTACTAAGAGTAAGCAACCTGACTCCTAAGTAATACACATTTACTTTGAGTGGTTTGTAACATATCAAGGAAAGTGAAATCAGTATGAAACACAGATACCCTTCAATATGAAAGACAAACAAAAGTAACTTACCCAAGAAAGTTTTGTGTTTCTTTGGCCACATCGATTAAACTTTGTGTGATTCTGCATCTTCTTTTATAGAAAGAAACGTAATGGCATTTACTTCAAAGGATTGTTGTAGGAATTAAATGAGCTTGTATATGCAAAACAGAACATAAACTTGCACTTAGAGCTATTATTCTATAATACATCACTGAATCTAGTTGTAAAGGAATCAACATATTACCCAAGTGTTACACAATAAAATAAGTGAAGGAAGAAAGGCATATTACTTTCCTGGGGCAGCAGTAACAAAGTATCACAAATTGGGTAGCTTAGAACAACAGAAATTTATTGTCTCACAATTTGTGAGGCTGGAATATGAAACCAAGGTATTAGGAGGGCCATACTCCCTCCAAAACCCACAGGGTTGCCTCTTCCACCTTCTGGCAGTTCCAGACAGTAGTTGGTGTGGGCACCATAGCCCTAGTCCTTGCGTTCACCTTTAGATGGCGTTCTTCATCTCATTTTCTCTTCATCATCCTCCCTTTGTCCAGGTCTGTGTCTGAATTTTTCCTTTTCATAAGGACACCTTCATTTTGGATTAGGGGCCACACTCATGACCTCATTTTAACATTTGATTCTCTCCATAAAGGCCCTATTTCCAAATAAAGTGACATTCTGAGGTAGTGGGACTTCAACACCTCTCTTTTGCAAGAAAGAATTCAATGCCTAGTGAAAGGAATTATTCTACCTATGTAATTAAATAATAAGGAGATTTTATTTTAAAAATGTATCTAAAAATATAAGAATATATTCTAAAAAACTTACCCTTACTTAAAATATTTAGGATAATCTTGACAATGTACAGAAAATACTTTGTTAAAGTGATACTGCCCATGTGGCAACAATGTAAATGCAATTTACAATTCAATTCATTTGACCACCTTCCTTTGAAATTGCATGGTTGGTGATCATGGGATAAGAGCACAGATTAAAAGATATTACAGTTTTTGTATTAGGTCAGTTTATTTTTTAAATTTATTTATTTGTCAGAGAGAGAGGGAGAGAGAGAGAGCGAGCACAGGCAGACAGAGTGGCAGGCAGAGGCAGAGGGAGAAGCAGTCTCCCTGCCTAGCAAGGAGCCTGATGTGGGACTCGATCCCAGGACGCTGGGATCATGACCTGAGCCGAAGGCAGCCACTTAACCAACTGAGCCACCCAGGCGTCCCTAGGTCAGTTTTTCTTAATAATCTATATTATGTTATATAAAGTTAAAATAATTTGAATGAGATCAAATGCAACAACACTAAGCTGCTGGGTTACTCAGTACATTTGTGCAGAGCCAGCCTCATTGTAGGTGATGCCTGGTGAATTCCAAGACTTTGAAGTCTGTGTATCTTGACATTAAATCCCACTTAGTGGTGGGGTTTCTTATACTTAATGGGGTCCTGATTAATTGGTGATAGTTAAGAAAAATTGCTTAGGTCTTCAATTCACATTAATTTGGTACAGTAAGTCTTCATTCACTCAGCTATGAAAACAAGACATGCAGACATATACTAAAAAATTACTTTTATCACTTTTGGAATTGGATTTTATCATCTTTTACTTGCAATTTCAGGATTAGGTAAGCTAATTAGAGTGCTAAAACATAGGAGTCATAAACATGCCCTCAGGAGGGAGCAGAGCTTCTCAGCAAACTTCTAGATTCTTCGTTGTTGGGCTAGCATGAATTGGGGAAACACCAGACAGCAGATTATCAATGCTCTTGATCAAGTATTCTGATAAAGAGAAGCGTAAGAAGGATCGAAAAATATACCCTTTGCCTCAAAACCTAGGCCTTTGTGGATCAAACGTTAAAATAATCCAGTTGTTTTACCATGCACCCAAGCAGAGAACTGCATGTACAGATGGGTACTGCTTCTTCCCTACATTTTCTCAGAAAAAGACTTTTCTCAGAACTCCAGGGATTGAATTCAGTCAGCTACAAAAGAACAGAAAATTTAAGAATACATGAAGGTAAAATATTAGAATTTCATGAGTAGAATATTCTGAGCCTTTCATATCATTTAAATTTAAAAAGAGGTTGATTTGCATTGGAAGATCCAAGGTATCACTTAAACTTAAATTATTTTTAACAAATTCTGATTGGTCTAGGGTGGGGCAAAGTCACACTTTCCTAGGAACCATATTGTAATTCTCTTCTGGACTGTCCAAATTCTAGAGCAATCCCAAATGTACAAGGTGCGTTGCTTTATTTAAATAAACGACAGTGTAAGATGGTCTGACAGTTCTACAAATATCTATCAATAAAGATAAAGAAGGAAAACCAAGTGGAGTAAGGGCCCAGGGAAAATTGCTGAAATGTGGAATTTGCCTCTATTAAGGTAGCTAAATCATCTAAAGCTTGAGGAAAAAAGGGCCATGAAGGGCCTGCATTCATGTATCATATTAAAGAAAATTATAATTATAGCTGTCAAAATAGAATAGTCTGCATGTGTCAGACATTGTGATAAATGTTTGGTGATAGATATTTAATTAACCCATTGTGTTCATAGTCTTGTTTCCAGTGTAGAGATGAGGGAAGTAAGACTTCTGTAAGTCAAGCAACATGCCATGTCCACAGCTCCAGGTTAACATTATGATAGAAATTGTTTAGGCAGCCAACAGCCATCAAAGTCACCTGTGGCTCTTGGTGAGAAGTCCACATAGAGCATGAGATGGCAAGATGGTGGGGTCTATAGGGGCCACCATCCTGCTTCCCACAGAATCAGTCTGAAAAGAGATAGAAAAACATAGGGATTCCAGCTAATTGCCCTGAGGCTACAATGAGGAATTATCACGTCTTCCTGGGAGTCAGAGTGTTTAACACGAAACCTGAGTCTGTTTAGCAGTAAAAACCCACCAGACATGTGCTGTGAATGACTGTGCTGTACGCTTCGCATTCATACTGCCTGATCCAGACAAATGATTTACTCTAAGTCATACACATAGGGACCATCTCAGGTAGGATTCAGGCCCAGGCCCACCAAACTCCCAAAACCATGGAATTTCCATTGTATGTTAATAATTTCCCTGTAGGGACCAGAGTAACACTGAGGTGTAAAGACAGTCATGGCCCCCAGATGTTCAGGCACTTAGGAACTGCTTGAAAGTGATGTCAGCTGGCCAAAGAACTTCTCTGATGGAAGATCAGGACTACTCAGGTACACCTAAAAGTGTGAGAAAAACATCATCTCTTGAAGTAAACAATTTAAGTAAAGAAATGACCTCTTAATCAGTCAGCCAGCAAATAAGCATATTAATTAATTAATTAATTATGATATCATTTTCTTCTTTTTTTTTTTACTTTTTATTTTTTCATTTTCTTCTTTTACAATTGAAGTATAATGAACATATAGTGTTATATTAGTTTCGAGTGTATAATGTAGTGATTCAGTAATTCTGTGCATTAACCAGAGCTCATCCTGGCAGGTGTGCTCCTGGATCCCTGCTGTTATGCCCATCCCCCACCTTCCTCCCCTCTGGCAACCACGGGTTTGTTTCTGTATGTAAGAGTTTGTTTTTGTTTGTCTTTTTTTCCCTTTGTTTGTTCACTTTTTTTTCCCAAGTTCCACATAGTGAAATTATATGGTATTTGTATTCTTCTAACTTATTTCACGTAACATTTTATGCTCTAGATCCAACCATGTTATTGCAAATGGGAAGATTCCATTCTTTTTTTCATGGCTGAATAATATTTGTGTGTGTGTGTGTGTGTGTGTGTGTATGTGTGTTACACATCTTCTTTAAATCATTCATCTGTAGATAGGGACTTGGGTGGCCCATATCTTGCCTGTTGTAAATAATGCTGCAATAAACATAGGAGTGTTTATATCTTTTTGAATTAGTATTTTCATATTATCTGGGTAAATATACAGTAGTGGAATTACTGGATCATAGTGTACTTCTATTTTTAATTTTTTTAGGACCCTCCATCCTCTTTTCCAAGTTGGTTTCACCAGTGTGCCTTCCCACCAACAGTGCATGGTGGGTTCTCTCTCCTCCACTTCCTTGTCAACAACTTGTTATTTCTTGTGTTTTTGATTCTAGCCATTCTGGCAGGTGTGAGGTGATATCTTGTTGTTTTAGTTTGCATTTCCCTGATGAATGATATTGAACATCTTTTCATGTATTTGTTTGTATATATTTGTATTTATTTGTATTTGTATTTGTATTTAATATATATATGTATTTGTTGTATATATTAGGATATATTATATAGGATATATTATATAGGATATATTATATCCTAATAGTATATCCAAATATCCTAATAGTATAGTATGGATGTTTATACCAACTACAGGAAATCTGCTGTCCAGATGTGTGTTTCCTATCATTAGATAGAAAACCTCCCCTTAACAGCTGGTGACTGCAAATGAGTTGAGGAAGCAGATGATGGCAAGAAGTTAACTCAGTTCAGCAATTCTCAAAACAGCCAGGTACTCTGTTCGTATCAGGCCCCACCATCCACTGGACTTCTAAACATGACAGAAAAATGTCTTCTAAGAAGTTTCATTTTTCCTGAGTTCCAGTTCAAAGCCCTGCGAGCGTCTGTCATCCTCATAGGGACATCGTAGCTGCCAGATACCTCAGTTGGAATTTAGGTTAGAAAGGAGTCATACCCTCTTCCCCCAAACTTCCAGGCTCTTCTTTGACAATAGCACTTGCTTATAGCACACACAGTATACTTTGATTCGATTTTCCATCAGCTGCTTCAGTTTTTCGAGGGTAAGAAGTAGCCTGTGTGAGTGTGTGCCTTTCTTTGTGGGCTGGGAGTGGGGGATCAGGGCACTGCGGGGCCGCCCGCTCACTGTCTTCCAGATCCAGACTCAGAAGGAAGTGTGTTGTAGGAGCTGGAGCACAGAGCTGGGCTCTAGGCTGGAAGCTTGATGTCCAGGTGACCGCCCTTGAGATGTTTGCTTCTACAAGCGCCACCATCTATAGAGGAGAGAGGGTTCATCATCTATACAGTGAGGATATTGGACCTGGAGCACCTCATGCAGACAGGCAATGTGTTACTCCCCATTAAGTGCGCCATTCTCATAACAAGTAATGAGTCCCACTGAGTGCAGGGACCTTGAGGTACTTTCTGTCAATGGGCCCCAGCCTGGGCCACCTGCTCCACAAATTTCATTCAGCTTGTTGGCCTCTGAACTTGGTGCTGGAGACACAGTGGATGAACAGCGAGAGAAAAAGGCCACCTGTTGCTTTCTCTGTTGTGCTCTCTTCTCAACGGGGTAAACTGAACTGTCTCAGAAACCCAAGCTTTCACCACAAGAAAACGTGAAAATATATAAAGAGACGTCAAGATTTCATAGCGATCATTTGAAAATAGTTATAAAACAGAGGAGAGAGAGTATTAATCTACCCATTTGAAAACCTGGCTTACTCCAGGTGCCCAGGAAAGTAATTTGCACAGTAGAGGTGCTCATTGAATTTTTGTTGGCTTGATTTTTTTATTAGTTGATGATGGCACCTATGTAATAAAGGCAGTTAAGGAAGTGACACTACCCGCAGGAAGATTATATGATCCGCATGTGGAGAACTGTTTCACTGTTCTGGACCATATCAACTGATCATACTGCATCTTGTCTTTTGTAGACTGTGTCCCCTTGTCTTGTATCTTCCTGTACACAGCACGGCCCAGAGGACAGAAGATTTGAAAATACAAGAAGTATGTTAACTGTGAAATAGCTACCAAGTTCCTTGCGTAGCTTTGATGCCAAAAAAAAAGAAATTCTTCCAGCCTACTAAGAGACAGAAACCACAATGCACAGAAGTAGAACAAGTACAGAAATGCCTACAGGGATGACAGGATGCAGCTATGTGGGAAGTATTTCCTGAACAAGGCGTAAGCCGCTACTTTCAGCAGAGAACTCTTGGCATGGTCCAGTACAATAATAAACACACAAAGCTTCTTAAACAGATTAAATAGATAGCACAGTAAGGTAAATCTGGATGGAGATGTTCAGTGAGTACAGGCCTGACTCTTGAGTTGAAACCTGAACATAGATTTCTTGCTAAGCCCTGAATGTATTAAGAATTGAAAACAGGAAAAAAAAAACCCAAACCCTCACATAGGCATTTTTTTAACTCTAAAGAAGAAGAATTGATCTTTACAATGATTATACAGATGAATGCAAAATCCCAAAGTGCCTAGAGAAATTTAAAAAGAGGAGTAGGGCGCCTGGGTGGCTCAGTGGGTTAAAGCCTCTGCCTTCGGCTCAGGTCATGATCCCAGGGTCCTGGGATGGAGCCCCACATCGGGCTCTCTGCCCAGCAGGGAGCCTGCTTCCTCCCTCTCTCTCTGCCTGCCTCTCTGCCTACTAGTGATCTCTGTCTGTCAAATAAATAAATAAAAAAAATAAAAAAAATAAAAAGAGGAGTAAAACTTGATTTAGGTTCATTTCTGAGCTAAATATATTTTGTTGAAAGTCAGTATTTTGATGACTGTCAAGCCATGGGGAATGCTTAGTGGTGCAAGCATGTATTACTAGCTACATTTTCCGCATAAGACAACGTACTTTGTGTTTTGGGGGAAAAGGTAAGATGCTTTTCCAACTTGCTTATAATTTACTAGTGGGACTAGGTAAATATACAACTATTTTATATAATTGTGTGGTAGTAATAATTTGAAATATTCTGACTTTTAAATAAGATTGGAAATTTGGATATTGATAAATCTCATGTTTGAGTCATAAAAGAACTTTCCATGATATGTTGAAACAGAGATTTAATTAGTTTCAAAGAAATCAGAGGTAATCTTTACTAACTCCTTACTGCTTTCAGAATTAATTATAGATTTTCCTACTTGTTTCTAAAAGTGTTTTTTGTCATGACCCAAGCTTTCTACTATTGTCACCCAAGACTCCTGTGTAAATGCCCAATAAAATAGAGTTTAGATTTGTATGCCCTGACTAGTCTATGCTTTCCTGACAATGCCTTTGCCTAAGTCCTAGGATATCACTCACACTACTAAAAATTCTCTCTTTTTAGGTGTAAGTCAATGTCTACCACTCTTCATGAATGTTATTCCACTGCCTTGGTTTCTATTTCAGAATTGTAATGATGCTTTGCTCAATCTCTCTTTCAAAGTGCCCATTTTGCAGGTTGAAAACACTTGGTCTAGTGGAAAGCTCTCTGTAAATAGTGTTTTTTCTTCTCTCTCCTTTTCTTGACTCTTCAAATATCTGAGGAGTAACTCCAGGCATCAAACAGGTTGGGGCGAGTTGAACCTCAAGAGACTCAGGATCCCATGGCAGGGAGAAATGACTAAGCTGAGGAAATGTGGAGTATAGCAGACGACAGACTGAGGCAGAGTGTAGAGGACACAAGGAGGGGGAGCAAATGAATCCAAATTTACAAAGTCATGTCTTCTTTGACTAAAACAATTTTAATTCTATTTTCCTTTTACTTTTTTTACCCTATTTTATTATTTTATTTATTTATTTTTTTTTTAATTTTTATTTTTTATAAACAAATTTTTATCCCCAGGGGTACATGTCTGTGAATCGCCAGGTTTACACACTTCACAGCACTAACCATAGCACATACCCTCCCCAATGTCCATTACCCCACCCACCTTTCCCGACCCCCTCCCCCCAGCAACCCTCAGTTTGTTTTGTGAGATTAAGACCCTATTTTATATACACATACACAAACACACACACATAACACACAGGATATTGCATGTAACATTTAATTTTAGGAAGGAATCAAAGACCTTGAAGAACAGTCCATGAGGCATGTTGTATTGGGTATGGGACTTTGTTTTGTTTGTTTATTTGAGCAAATTTTGGCTATAGAATTTCTATAAACAACAGTCAGTCCCTAGGATTAGACTGCAGACTCTGGATTAAAGTAGTCCAAGGAATTAATTCAGATTTTGTGACCTACAAGATATGAAAACGAAATGCATCATGTTGTGCCATCTATTTAGAGAAAGAACAAAATAGAAATAAACATAAATTCATTAAATTCGACAATAGGACTAAATAGTTACTCTTTGACTTAAATCATCATCTTGCAAGCATAATTTAAAGAAACATACTACCCATTGTAGAACTGGAAAGTGTCTAAAGGACTTCAGAGTGTCTCTGAATTCATCTCTTTCAAAAAATGGAACCCTATTCATTCAGGAGATTTGAGGATTTTTTTCAAAATCCTTAAGTTTTAATATAAGAATATGTATGCTTGAGAGATATTTTCAAACAACTAAAATTAGTTGCAGGAGGAGTTTATTGAAAGCTAGGCTTTTTGATTTTTCTTATGAACCTTGCAGGAGAACAATATCCATATAATATTCATCAGAGTATAATATAGTCTACAGGGAGGTAGTTCGGTTATAGTGAAAGAAACAAGGCACAGGTAGTACAAGCTCAATACCAGTAATTAGAAGCTGTGTGACTTTTGGCACGTACCTAGCCTCTCTGAACTACAACTTTATTATCCATGAAAAGTATGAAAAAATATATTTATGGAACTGGTTGAGTATTAAACATCATAATTTATATAAAGGAGCTGTTTATAATGGGGCACCTGGATGGCTTGGCCAGTTGAGTGACCAACTCTCAGATCTTGGCTAAGATCATCATCTCAGGATCCTGGGATCAAGTGGGCTCTGCACTCAGCAGGGCAACTGCTTGTCCCTCTGCCCCTCCCCAGCTTGTGCTTGCGTGTGCACGTGCTCTCTCTCAAATAAATAAAATCTTAAAAAGTAATGAAGGAGCTAGTTAAGTGCTTATAGGAAAGGATGGTAAAAATTAGAGTGTTTTTTTTTTATGTGATCTCAGAAATTGGGTCCATACAACCTCATATAAGTAATGAAGTCTAGCTCTGCCCTCAAAAAGCACAAAGAAGAAAATTGCTCTGCAATTTGAAGATACTCATGTTCTAGCCCCGTGTCTAGCTTCCTGGCTATGTGCGCTGTATTTCTTTAAACCTAGAGTTGTTTTAAGACATTAAGACCTTTCACTCTTTTAGTTCGTTTCCTCAGCTCAGGTGTAAGAATGGAAACTAGAAATGAGCATAACACTCAAGCAATAGATTTGGTAGTGTGAACTGAGAAAGTCCCCTTTCCTTGTTTATGCCACAGTACTCCCATCAAAGATGGCCAGAGTGGCAGACAGGTTTTCTGTTTCAGTATGAGGCATACTGAGCTTATCCACACTGAATCTTTATTTTCCTTTCACAAGAGCTACTCTACGTGAGATGGTAAATCTAGTCACATTATACATGTTGTGTTTATACTTGTTGTTGTTATACTTGTGTTGTCTTCAATAGCCTTTTCCACAGGGCAACTTCTCCTAATGATGTTTCTTAAAGTTCAGATAAAACAATGTCAAGGGGAGAAAAAGAATTAACTGCCTGTGATTCTACGTAATGATTGTATTTGAGAAGAGAATGAGAGAAATGATGAAATATGCGGTGCTTTGATCTTTACTCCAAAGCTCAACAACTTCAGATGTGTGATTTGTTTAAAAGACAGCACTGCTGTCCCCTCCAACCAAAAAATACAGAACTATTGGATATTTATAGCATTATCTTATGTGCAAGACGATTACTATGGAAACAGCACTAACATTATTCCAATGAGGTAATGTTGACTTTTAGTCAGCTCAAGGAAGCCCTTGTGGCCAGTTGACTCAGAAACAAACTGCCAGAGAGTCTTCTAGCCCAGAATCATTTATCAGACTTCATAATAAGATAAATGTAGCTCTCATTTGTGATAGCACTGGACACCCAAGATTTAAATTTTACTTAAAATTTCTGATTATTTCAAAAAAACTATTTCAAAAAGTGATTTTGATCTACCATTGCTATTAAAACACAGGACATTGCTCCCACCAGAGATTAGTATGAACTACTGAGGGACTGATTTTTTACAGAAGGGAAAATGGAGGCCCAAAATCTGAGAAATGAGGTAAGATTGTTGAGCTGATGATGTCTTCCTAAAATTGATCTATAATTGACATATAACACTGTTTATGTTTCAGATGCACTGTTTTGATTTGATGCATGTCTCTGCTGCAGTAGGATTACCAGTGCAGGCTTAGCTAACACCTCCATCATGTCCTTCTGGGGTGAGAACATTTGGAATCTAGTCTCTATTTTACATTACTCATAAAAATTGACTTAAGAGGGATTAGAAGACTTAAACACAAGACCTGAAACCATAAAAACTGCTAGAAGAAAACACAGGGGAGAAGCTTCTGGACATCGGTCTTGGCTTTGGTTTCCTGGCTGTGACACAAAATGTAAAAGGAACAGAGCAGAAATCAACAAGTGGGACTTCACACTGCAAAGCTTCTGCCCAGTGAAGGAAACCACTGACTACATGAAAAAGCAACCTACAGAATGAGAGACAATCTCTGCCAATGATATATCTGACAAGAGGTTAATATCCAAAATATGTAAGGAACTCCAACAATTCAAGAACAAAAAGTAAAAAATCTGATAAAAAATTGGCAGAGAAACTGAATAGACATTTTTGCAAAGAAGACATCCAGATGGCCAAGGGACGCATGAAAAGATGCTCGACATCACTTATCACCAGGGAAATGCAAACAATCAAAGCTACAAGGAGATATTACCTTAAACCTGTTAGAATGCCCATTATCAAAAACACAAGAGATAATGTGTTGGTGTGGATGTAAAGGGAAAGGACAATTGTGTCTTGTTGGTGGGAATGTCAGTTGGTTCTGTTACTATGGAAAACAATATGAAGATTCCTCGAAAAATAGAAAATAGAACTACCCTTTATTCCAGCAATCCACTGTCTAGGTATATATCCAAGGGAAATGAAAACAGGGTTTTGAAAAGATATCTGTATTCCCATGTTTATTGCCACGTTAATCACAGTAGCCAAGACATAGAGACAACCTAAGTGACAATGGATGAATGGATAAAGATGTGGCATCTAGACAATGCAGTATTATCCAGCCATGGGAAGGAAGGAAGTCCTGCTGTCCACAACAACTTGAGTGGACCTTGAGGACATTATACAAGTAAGTCAGAGAAAGACAAGGTCTGTATGATATCACTTATCTGTGGAATCTGAAAATGCCACACTCACAGAAACAGAGAGGAGAATGCAGTCCCTTTGGGCTGGGGTTTGGAGGAGTCCTGGAGAAGGTGGTCAAAGAGGACAAACCTGCAGTGAGAAAATGAGGAAGTTCTGATGAGGTAATGCTTGTCCCTGAGATGAGAGTTCCCTGTATGGACTGCATACAGCAAAGTTGAAGATGCTGTATGTGTTTTGTTTTGTTTTAGGATAGTGTTTTGTTTTGTTTAAAGATTTTTATTTATTTATTTGACAGACAGAGATCACAAGTAGGCAGAGAGGCAGGCAGAGAGAGAGGAGGAAGCAGGCTCCCCGCTGAGCAGAGAGCCCAATGCGGGGCTCGATCCAGGACCCTGGGATCATGACCTGAGCCACTGAGCCACCCAGGCGCCCCTAGGAGAGTGTTTTTATTGAAATTCTCATGCCTGGTAACCATAGACACATAATTTGGGACTGTACTTAAGTAAATATCAGTGAGTATCTGGGGAAACATGAAAAAATATGTCCATTTTCACAGCTTAAAGTCCGAGTTTCGCTCCAGCATTTTTAGCTGTGGGACCTGATGTGAGTGATTGAATCCATCCATCCTGTTTTCCCATTCATAAAATATAACTGTAGCAATCCCTATAATATATGCACAAAGAAATTAGGGATACATTAGATTATGGCTTCAAGCTGCTTAGTGTAGAGTACTTGGCACCTTAATAATAATGACTGGCAGAAAATAAAATCTATGGTCAGACAAAAGTCCTTCCCCATCCACTCAGTAGCAGGTAGCACTGGTGTAGGGGTGCCGGGGGCCGAGTTAAGGAAACAGATGGCAGAGCAGATCCCACAGTAGCTGCTATGACCCTAGTGAAGCTCTGGGAGTTAAGGAGCCTTGATTGTACCATAGAGTCTGAGTCTAGCCCGAAGCGGAGGCCTTTGCTGGTAGCTGCTTGAATACCTCAACGATGGTGATTTATGTTGAAACCTGAAGATACATTGCATTTGGGGAAGGCAACCTTGGAAGGATAGAGTGAGTTCTTGCCTATCTCCTGACTTCTCAACTAAAAATTACTTCCCCAGAAGCCCTGTTTACTTGGCATTTCCCTGTTAGAGCTGTCAGTGTTTCATTTCATATTTATGAAACATAATTGTAAGAATGGCAGCAAGTTGTCATCTAACTACTTTGTCATCTAACAAGTTGTCATCTAACTACCTCATCTTTTCCTGGTCCGTATGCATTAATAAGGCAGCTTGATTACTAAATGCAGCTGTTCCTAGAATGGGATAATCTCCACTAAGCTGTTTCTTGAGTAATGATCACAAGGAAAGGGCCCCGAGATTACATAGACATATTTTGAAAATTTTGCCATGATCATTCCTGGGTGTGATGTATCATTCTTTATCCTCAGCGTCACTAGGCCAGTCTTGTTGGCAAATGCCAAGGCTGGCAGCCTGGTTGAAAGATCATCTAAGGGGTTTGGAACTAAATCAGCTTAACTTCTATGAAAATGTTTTGTTCCTCTTGCATTCAACCCTTTTGGACCAGGGTCTATCTGCAAGTGGGGGAAGATTGGGGGGAAAATGAAATTATAACTACTGAAGTGAGACATACCAATTTTGTGATGTTGGGGGGAGAGCAAAAATCCCCAAATCAAGGAAAAGAACACCTTAGACCCCAAGAGGTGCTGGGGAGAGTTGTGTTAATGATCTTTGTTCTTCAGAATGCCTGTCGTCGAGTCTTTCTCAGGAGGGGACTTGCTGGGTGGCTGTTCTCCCAAATAGTTGCGAGAGTCTAATTTTAACTGACTATTGATTCTGACTACAGTAGCAAGCAGATTTGTTCATTTACAAGTAGCATAACATATCAGACCCTTCACAGTTTGGGATGCAACACTGTATTGTAGACATTCCATTTTCTGTCTAATTAGTGCAGAGATATTGGAGAAGTGTTAAGACTGAAGTAAGCAAGCAAAAGTTTTGTTTGCAAATGTGTGATACATTTTTGGAAGCAGTTGTATTTTCTTTGAAGTTGACTTTATACTATTGAACATTTTGGAGTTTTAGATGAATATCTAAATATTTAAAGTGAATATCTTTGTCTGTGCTACCCTCCCCAAAAATGACAACACAAAGGCAATATTGGCCATTATATAGCTTTAATAAGATATGCATTTCCAAATTGTTAAGACAATAAGGGGATGCTAATTTTCTGTGATGTTACAATATCACAGAGGGCAACAAGGACAACCATCCAGAATTTGGTTATAGACAAGTTTGGGTCAAGTTTTTTTTTGTTTTTGTTTTTGTTTTTTTTGTTTGTTTTTTGGTCAAGTTTAATGGAACAAGAAAACAGTCGTGAATATTTGGTACTTCCTTTTTTTTAAAAGATTTAATTATTTATAAGATTTAATTATTATCTTACAAAGAGAGTGTGCATGAGTTGGGAGGAGGAGCAGAAGGAGGGGGAAAGGGACAAGCAGCTCTCTGCTAATCACAGAGCCTGATGGGCTGAATCTCAGAACCCTGAGATCATGACCTGAGCTGAAATCAAGAGTCACATGCCTAATGAACTGAGCCATCCAGGAGTCCTTTATTAGGGAGCACTTTCTTTGATTTGGCCAAGAAATACATAGCACTTTCTATGTAGTATATGTAGTATACATATTCTATGTAGTATACAAGAAATACAAAGCACTTCTTTGATTTGGCCAAGAAAACTTTAGGATTAGACAGAAAGGAGTTGGGATATGACCTGTACAAGCTATCCAGTGGAGACAGTCTTGTTCTCTTTCCTCTTCTGTGGGATGTTTAGTTGTAAAGATGAATTGAGGTGAAGATAAAATCTTCTGACATATATTAGGCACTTAGTAGATGTTAGGTATTTTTGCTAAAGATAATAAAAAGTGTATATGAAGAGAGGTGAAAATAGTTCTATATAGTAGTTTTGGGATACTTCTAAATAAACATCTTAGGTGGCATGTTAAACTCCTCATAAGAAATAGTGAAATTATTTAAAATGTAATATGTGACATATAAAGCTTCAAAAACAGTTTTTGAATGAATGTATTAACTATAGTGTTCTTGTGATTCAAAATTATTTTCTTTTCAGGAAAGGCTTTTTAAACAATTATATATATATATATATTTTTAAAGATTTTATTTATTTATTTGAGAGAGAGGCAGTAAGAGAGCATGAGCGAGGAGAAGGTCAGAGGGAGAATCAGACTCCCCGTGGAGCTGGGAGCCCGATGCGGGACTCGATCCCGGGTCTCCGGGATCATGACCTGAGCAGACTGAAGGCAGTCGTCCAACCGACTGAGCCACCCAGGCGTCCCTTATATATTTTTTGACTTAGTAGTAGCATAAAACTCAAAAGCATCTGTGTGATCTACATGTAAGAAAGGAACAAATACAGTGAAGGTCTAACCTCTAAGAATTGACAGTATATTCACAAATTTATATTACTGTTTACTTTTTTAATGCCAAAGTTTTTTTGTTTTTGTTTTTGTTTTTTGTTTTGTTTCTGTTTCTGTTTTGTTCTTTTTTCTTTCTTTTTTTTTTTTTTAAGAGTCTTGTTACCTTGATATTCAAGGACTAAAGAGTTGTAAATGCTTGGGGTGCCTGGGTGCCTCAGTCAGTTGGCGTCTTCCTTTAGCTCAGGTCAGGATCTCAGGGTCCTGGGATCAAGCCCCACCTCAGGCTCCCTGATCAGCCAGGAACCTGCTTCTCCCTCTGCCTCTGCCCCTCCCTCTGCTTATGCTTTCTCTAAAACAAGCAAACAAATAAACTTTTAAAAAATAAAAGAGTTTTAGATGCTTTAAATTCAAGTTATGAGTATTCAGTAGGCAAATACTATTCCAAGTTATCACCTAACACCAGGCTTCAATATTTACTTAAGTTGTTAGTCAAAGCAATAGAAGTCTACATTGAGATGCAAGGAGCCTAATATAATTTTTCATCTTTCATTTTATCTCCACAGACAATATAGAACTTTGTTTATGTGATGTTCCCCTCCATTAAGGCTCATTAATAGTCCTGATGGCTCTTTGTAGCTCTTAGAGATGACCTACTCACCTCTCAGGTAGGGGAAAGTAAGAGGGTCAAGTGCACAATGGGATCTCGGTTTTCTTACTGAAGTTCAAGGCACTTGTATGTTTCACTTTTTAGCTGAGACAGCTATTTGACTGAGTCTTGTGGAATATAAGTAAGAAAAACAGCAACAATAGCAACAAAACCTCAAGAAACAGCGATGTTTCTCTTTTCCTCTGGTTGGTTATCTCACGTCACCAAAAATTGTACTGACGGACGGGCATGCACCATATCCAGTAAGATGCAAGAGTGAAGATTTGCAATCCCTGCAACTTGAGAAAGGGATGGATTTTATTTATTTAGATGTGATTGTTTAAATTCCTAAAGGAAATAATTGGATTATTTTTAATAGTTTTAATGTCTAAATTCATTTGGCATATTAAAATATATTTACCCACATTTGAATATTAGTAATTATTCTAACAATAACACATATAGACAGAAAGTCAGTAAACAATTAAAAGGCATTATCCATATAACATTTTAATATAAATTATCTGAATTAAAAATAGATAATTATACTTTATTTAACTGATACGATTAACATACAATAATTGCTTTTTACAGAGGAGTTTTCAGGCTTTATAAAAAGGTGCTCAGAGGGGCGCCTGGGTGGCTCAGTTGGTTAAGCAACTGCCTTCGGCTCAGGTCATGGTTCCAGAGTCCTGGGATTGAGTCCCACATCGGGCTCCCAGCTCCATGGGGAGTCTGCTTCTCCCTCTAACCTCCCCTCTCATGCTCTCTCTCACTCTGTCTCTCTCTCTCCCAAAAACAAAAATAAATAAAAATCTTTAAAAAAAAAAAAAGGTGCTCAAGTAGGAAACACACAAACAAGATTTTTGTAATTTGACATATCATTAAGAATGAATCTTGGGGCGCCTGAGTGGCTCAGTGGGTTAAAGCCTCTGCCTTCGGCTCAGATCATGATCCCAGGGTCCTGGGATCAAGCCCCGCATAGGGCTTTCTGCTCAGCAGGGAGCCTGCTTCCCTTCCTCTCTCTGCCTGCCTCTCTGCCTATTTCTGATCTCTGTCTGTCAAATAAGTAAATAAAATCTTTTAAAAAAAAAAAAGAATGAATCTAATTGGGGCACGTGGGTGGCTCAGTGGGTTAAACCTCTGCCTTCACCTCAGGTCACGATCTCAGGGTCCTGGGATCAAGCCCCGCATCGCTCTCTGCACAGTGGGGAGCCTGCTTCCACCCCCCGCCCCCCGCCACGCCTCTGCCTGCCTTTCTGCCTGCTTGTGCTCTCTCTCTCTGTCAAATAAATAAAATCTCAAAAAAATGAATCTAATTGTATAACAATTGTAAAATATGTGATTTCTTTAATACTCATTGCAAGATTAACTACAGGTGAGTGTGGGAAATAGAAAAATTCTAACTCATTAGATTAATTCCCTCTTCCTATCCCTTAGTGATACAGTAGATTAGGGGAAGCTGCTGTACAAACTATTTTTAAAGTGAAGTTTCTCTCAATGTTTTCACCCTTCAGATGAATCATTTCCAAAGTTTAGCATAGCATTGCAAATTTTTATGCATAGCAAAGTTTAGCATAGCAGCATAGCATTGACATAAGATGTATGACTTCCCTCTTTTGGACAACACACAATATCAGGGGCTGAATTTACTGGGTTGGTGAAAAACTGTGCAAGGCCAATGAACAGACATTTCCCAAGACACTATCAGGTAACAGGCCACGTGTTTCTGGAGAGCTGAGATATGCAAATGAGGTGAGCTTTATCACTTCCAGCGGCATCAGGGACAAATGAGTTAAGCCCTCTGTCTGCCCCACCATGAGTACTTCCAGGCCCAGGCAACAGGAGGAGGCACCCAGGCAAATCCAGGTGAACTCCTTGGGTGGAGAAATGGGAGCCAGGAGCCGGGGGGGTGGGGTGGCGGGGGACAAGGAAACCAGAGTTTGTACAGCTAAGTAACTGAGGGGAGAAAGCAGTATATAGACTTCCAGAGATCTTCAGAAACCCCTCAAGTGTTTAGGTAAGTATTGAACACTCAAGGTGGGGGAAAGAACCACCAAAAAGGAATAAAGATATAAACCCCCAGAGATGCAGGACTTCGAATAGGGCCTGTTCCCAACACTTAGTCTGGAAAAACCTCTTGGTTAGAGTGTAAAGAAGGGTCTTGCCTTGGGAAGGGGGAGTGATTAGCCATAGACAGAAAACAAGTCCAGCCTTGCTTATAAGTCTTAGAAGCAAGACTCCAAAGGAAGACTAGTGTAACTACGTCTAAAACAAAGACTGTGACTATCTTTCAAAAATATTCAGCAATGAATAAGGTAAATTCTCAGTGCCTGGTATCCTATTAAAAATTACTAAGCTGCTAGGAAGGTGGAGAGTAAAACCATAAAAAGAGTAAATTAGTCGATCAAAGCTGACACAGACCTGACACAGATGATAGAATTATCAATCACATTAAAACCCTTATTATTACTGTATTCCAAGTACACACAGAACATTTATCAAGATAGATCATATTCTGTGTTCTTAAACTGGCTTCTATAAAATGGAAAAGATTTAAGGCCATAGAAAGTATCCTTCCATTAAACAGTAGAACTGAATTAGAAACCAGTAACAGAAAAACCCCTGGCAGAGCTCCCAAATTTGGAAATTTAAATAAGACAACCCCAGATAACTCATTGTTCACTGAAAAAATTCCAAGATTGAGTTAAAACCATATTTGAACTTAGTGAAAATGAAAACGTGGCATTTCAAAATGTGTGTGATGCTGCTAGAGTGATTTTGGGGGCAAATGTTAGTGCTAAATGTTAATTCTAGAAAAGAAGGGTCTCAGATCAATGATACTAGATTCCTCCTCTAAGGAACTAGAAAAGGATGAGAAAATTGAGGGCAAGATAAGTAGAAATAATGAAGATCAAAGTGGAAATGGTTAAATATTACAGGAAAATAATAGAGAAAATTGGTGAAACTAAATGCTGGATATTTGAGAAGATACATAAAACTGATAAATCTCTAAGCACTTTGATCAGGAAAATAGAGAAGATAAACTTAACCAATATCAGGAATGAGCAAGGTGACACCACTAGAAAATATACCGATATTAAAAGGGTAAGAGAATATTATGAAAAACATTATATCAGTACATTTGAAAACATTTTTATATAAAATTGATAAATTCCTTGAAAGACACTAATTACCAAAATCACATGAAAATAGTGCTCACTTTGGCAGCACATATATTAAAATTGGAAAAGTACAGAGGTAACATGGCCCCTTAGCAAGGATGATAGGTAAATTCATGAAGTTTCTGTAAATAAAAGGCATTCAAATCAGTAAGGAAGAACTAAAACATTCATTATTTGCAGATGACATGATGTTCCAGTTTCTATTATATAGAAAACCCTATAGACTCCACCAAAAAATTGCTAGAACTGATATATGAATTCAGTAAAGTTGCAGGATACAAAATCAATGTATAGAAATCCATTGTATTTCTATACACCAGTAATGAAGCAGTAAAAAGAGATAAGGAATCACTCTAATTCACAACTGCATCAAGAACAAAAGTATGTAGGAATAAACCTGACCAAAGAGGTGAAAGACTTGTACTCTGAAAACTGTAAGACATTGATGAAAGAAACTGAAGATACCATGAAGAAATGGAAAGATATTCTATGTTCATGGATTGGAAGAATAAATATTTTTAAAATGTCTATATTACCCAAAGCAATCTACAGATTGAATGCAATCCCCATCAAAATGCCAATGGCAGTTTTCACAGGGCTAGAACAAACAATCCTAAAATTTGTATGGAACCAGGAAAGAACCCAAATAGCCAAGGCAATCTTGAAAAAGCAAAGTAAAGCTGGTGGCATCACATTCCAGACTTCAAGCTCTATTATAAAGCCTTAGTGATCAAAAATAGTATGGTATTGGAACAAAAATAGGCACAGAAATCACTAGAACAGAAAAAAAAAACCCAGAAATGAACCCATGATTATATGGTCAACTAATCTTCAACAAAGCAGGAAACAATGTGCAATGGGAAAAACATGGTCTCTTCAACAAATGGTGTTGGGCAGAACAGACCGTTACATGCAGCAGAATGAAACTGGACCATTTCCTGCACCACACACAGAACTAAATTCAAAATGGATCAAAGCCTTCATGTGAGACAGGAAACCATAGAAATGCTAGAGGAAAGCACATGCAGTAACCTCTTTGATATCGGCTGTAATAACTTCTTTCTAGATATATCTCCTGAAGTAAGGGAAACAAAAACAAAAACGAAATAAATAGCTTTTGCACAGCAAAGGAAACAATCAGCAAAACTTAAAGACAACCTATGCAAATAGGAGAAAATAATTGCAAATGACATATGTGAATAAAGGATTAGTATAAAAATATATAAAGAACTTAGAAAACTCAATACCCACAAAATGAATAATCCAATTAAAAATGGACAGAAGACATGAATAGGCATTTTTCCAAAGAAGACATCCAGATGGGCAACTGACACATGAAAAAATACTCAATATTACTTATCAGGGAAATACAAATCAAAATTATAGTGAAATACCACCTCACACCTGTCAGAAGGGCTACAATCAACAACAAACAACAGGTATTAGTGAGGATGTGGAGAAAGGGGAGTCCTCTTGCACTGTTTATTGGAATGCAAACTGATGCAGTGACTGTGGAAAATAGTATGGAGTTTCCTCCAAAAGTTAAAAATACAATTACTCAAGATCCAGCATTTGCACTACTATTTACCCAAAGAATAAAAAAAAATACTGATTCAAAGGGACATATGCCCTCCGATGTTTATAGCACCATTATCAACAATAACCAAATTGTGGAAATAATCCAAGCGTCCATCAACAGATGAATGGATAAACACAATGTGGCATATATATATATATAGATATATCTATATATATCTATATATATATCTATGGAATGGATTGGAACATTACTTAGCCATAAAAAGGAGAAATCTTGCCATTGCAATAACTTGGATGGAGCTAGAGAGTATTATGCTAAGTGAAACAAGTCAGAGAAAGAGAAATACCATATAACTTCATTCATATGTGCAATTTAAGAAATAAAACAAAGGAGCAATGAGGGGAAAAAGAGAGAGAGGCAAACCAAGAAACAGACTCTTAACTGTAGAGAACACACTGATGGTCACCAGAGGAGAGGTGGGTGGGGAATAGGGAAAACAGGTGAGGGGGATGAAGGAGGGCACTTGTGATGAGCACCAGGTAACGTACAGAAGTGTTGAATCACTATATTAAAAACCTGAAACTAATATAACACTGTATGTTAATGAATTTGGATTTAAATAGTTTTCCAAGTTAAAAAGGAAACATGCAATGAGAGTGCAAATCATTGCTGAGAGAATTTTAACATGGCTTAAAGAAATGGGAACTATATTCAAAGATTGGAACAGTAAATATTGTGAGGATACTTGTTTTCCCAAAATTGCATAAATTAAATCCCATCAAAACACCATTGTGATTTTTATGGTAGAAATCTATAAACTGATTCGATAATTCCAGTGGCAATTCAAAAGGCCTAGATGATCAAAACATTTTAGATTAAAAAAAAAGAGGACTACACTTGACTTTAAGATTTATTAATAATCATGAAAGTGTGGACTTAACATAAGATAAATATATCAATGGAACACAATAGAGGACCCAGAACTAGACTCAGATATAAATGGACAATTCCTATTTGACAAGATTGGAAAGAAACTCAAGGTAGAGAGAATTAGTCTTTTACTAAATGGTCCTGGAAAAATTGGTTATGGGGAGAAAGGTTATAAAAAACCCTAAACACCAAAAAAACCCTCAATGCACCTCTCATACTTAACATTAAAATAAGCTAAACTGGGGCTCCTGGGTGGCTCAGTCAGTGAAGCATCTGCCTTTGGTTCAGGTCATGATCTCAGGGTCTTGGGATCAAGTCCTGCATTGGGTTCTCTGCTCAGCGAAGTGTCTGCTTGGGTTTCTCTCTACCTCTGCCCTCTGTGCCCATTCCCCCTTCAAATAAATTAATAAATCTTAAAAAAAAAACAACCTTCCAGGTAGAAGGAAGCATAGAATCCATTGAGCATCACCGTTTCTTGTAACAGGTGTGAAATAGCAGACATACAGAGGGGAAACGACTTTAACAAAAACGTAATTTAGCTACTCTTCCCTGACAGAAAACTTAACAGTTTCCCTTCAACACTTTAGTTACAATCCTAAAGAATATTTTTTTTCCTCTTGAATTAAGCCAGAACCACTTTCTCCATAACAGATATATACTTGTCACATCCATTTTCATATTTTTCCAGTAAATGTCAAAGTCCTTATTGTACATAACTTTTTTCACTTTTATTCTTTCTCTTGAAAAGAGACACTTTAATAATACATGTTGAGAAGTCATCCTACTTGTTTTTATAAGATAAGGATTCTTAGTATCATTAGCCAAAAAACTTCACTTCTGATCCATCCATCTCATTTTTCAAAGAGAGGTTTCCCTTGGTTAATGGCCTCAGAAACAGACTGCAGGGTGTTTACCCTTCCTGGGCACCAGTGCTCTTAGGGAATTGGGTGATACAGAAGTCTATGCTGGGGATTCCTTTTTCCTTTAAACTAGGGTTTCTGAAACTCTTTCTGCAAGTGTCGGATAGTGAATATTTTGGGCTTTGCAGTCAGAACCCCTGAGCGCTGCTGCTGAAGGGCCAAGGCAGCCAGAATGTGGATAAACATGAGTAGAATGTATTCCAATGAGACATTTCTCCAGCAGGTGGATGGTCAGACTCAGCGAGCAGGCTATGGTTTGCTGACTGTTGGAAACTGTGAAGAACTCAAGAAACGAATCCTGAAAGCTGTAAACTCATAGAGTGAATACGGACGGTCAGGATGGTGACAGCACAGGGAATATCTACAGGACCCACACCCTCCTGAGCCCTTCGAGGAGAGATCTAAATGTGTTGGCCCATATATTCCTAAAAATAATTTCAAGGACGAAATGATCCTGCCTTCATTTTACAGATGAAGAAACTGACCCTTGGAAAATTATAGTAACTTCTCAAAATCATTGTAATAATAATCAATAGAGGGAAAAAAAACTAAAAAAAACAACACAGGATTTTCTAGCTCTGAAGAACTGAGTTCCAAGTAAAACCATTAATGCAGCCTCATTTGAAAGACCTTGTAATGTCTTTGGTTCTGGAACACTTTGGCTACTTCATCCATATTAATTCTCCCATGTGATGGAATGTGAGGTTGAATTGAATCCAACCTGATTGATATAATGATGACTGGACACAGTAAGCCAACAGTGATCTCATTCTCAATAGTGTGTGAGGGAGTTAGCAACATTTTCTCTGAATATTTTCATGTTTGCTTCCTTCTCTCCCTTCAGTGATAGATCAGGGTTAAAAGTTTGATCATTAATAACCGTATGTTTGGTACTACCTTGCACAGGTTACCTGACTGGTTGGAGTAACAGGAAGGAATCTGACTAAGGTTACCTCAGGGCTTGTAATTGCCTACCATGTGCTCAGACTGATCAAGCCCATAGCGTCAGACAGCCCCTGAAATGGGGGCCTGACACCTTGGGGATTCTGAAATCAGGGGGTCCAGTGTAGGAGAAGAGAGCAGCAGGCAAGAAGGGGCAATCGAATATGACTGTGTAAAGAGGGAGTTTTCTGTGACCACAAACAAGCTGAGAGTGGGGAATTCGGGCAACCAGTGGGGCGAGGTTGGAATAGCAGTAGTGAGTGATGAAGGATGTCAGTGAAAGCAATATTACTCTGATCTGGAGACAGACACAGATTTCTTTCTCGAGCAGAGCAGGTGTTCGGAGTGGGCTGTGTCTAAACTCTGATGCAAGTTTAGAGCAATGATATTCTATTTGCTAGTGTAATTGGTGGTCTGACTGTTGGAGCAGGAGTGAAAGAGCAAAGCCTCAAACAGAACTGGTAGCCTGTGTTCATACGGAGAGACCTTCCAAGTGGAAAGGACACCATGTGTCTTGCTCAAAACGTCATTCCTGGCTTCCAGCACAGTGCCGGACACACAGAAATAATTTAAATTTTTGATGCATGAATCATGGATGGATGGAAGTTAGCTGCTTGGATAAAGTGAGTGAAGCTGAAAGAATGCAGCCTCGGAGTTCTGCTTTCCCCAAAAGCACTGGGAGGGAGCTAGGTATCCTTTAGTTCAATTGGTTCATTTTACAAATAGACAATCTGTTTCTGAGGGTGATAGAGATTCAAGGCCAAGCTCATTGCTGAAATAGTAATATCTTGTGAGCATCTCTGCTCTTGTGATATATAAGCTAGTGAGATACAATGTCACTAAGTTTGAGAAAGATTCATTTTAGTTACATTAACTATTCTGTAATTTATTTGCCACTTAAGAATGAATAGCTACTGGCGATTATTATCGATTATGATAAAATAATTTCAATTTAATTACTTTGTGCAATTATACTCACCTCTGTTATAATATCTGTGTAGGGTTTTTATAACTTGGTTCATTGTCAAAGAACTGACCATGTCTCTACAATGTAAAAAGTTTACATTTTTGGGGAACACCTGGGTGGCTCAGTCAGCTAAGCGTCTGTCTTCCACTCAGGTCATGATCCTAGTGTCCTGGGATCCTAGTGTCCAATTGAGGCTCCCTCCCTACTCTGTGAGGAGTCTCCTTTTCTTTCCTTTTGCTCCTCCCCACTCCACGCTCTCTCTCTCTCTGTCAGATAAATAAAAATCTTTTTTTTTAAGGAAAGCATACATTTTTATAACCTTCTGTAAAACCTTTTATGAAATAAATTACATAAAATTATCTAAGTGAAATCAAAATCATCCATATTTGTAAGAATTCATACAGGCACAATGCCTTTTTAGCAACTCAGTAAAAGCTTTACACAAATGGAAATAGTTTTCCATCACATTACACAAAAGTGTGTGTGAAAACTGCATTCACATATAGGCTCCAGCATTTGACACAGGAGAGAAATAGAGAAAAATGTGATTTAATGTAAAAAGTTTTATGCCTTAATTTTTTAAAATGACATTTTAAAAGCCTATCCAATTTTCATCGTTTAGAAGCATTTGATGTTAATTTCTTGGATAATTATAACTTTAATGCATAATTGAATTGAATTTAAGACTGAGTTCCTTAACTCGTAAAACTTCATTGACCATTGGATCATAAATTGTGTGGCTGTTTTTTATCTGTCTGGTTTCCTTGCCACAGTGTAACTCCTGACAGGCATCCCGAAGACAGTAAGATTTGGGAAGAGTGGCCCTTCTCTCGATGCTCTCTCCACCCTGACCACTGCAACCACATATCCAGCCCCTGAACCTCTGGGGGAGAAAAATGTCTTGGAATAAACCAATCTCTGCTTCTGAAAGATTTTCCGGATGGATGGATGGATGGATGGATGGATGATAGGTGAGAAAATGCCCTTTGCAAACTTCTAAATGTCCCATGGCAGGCAGAGAACTTTGGTGACATTTAAAGGTGGTCCCCATAATGAGCATATACCTTAGTATTTGAGATCTAATCCATTAACTGTTAGCCCTGAGCTAATTGCTCTTATGTAATTATGGAGTAATTCAATATGGCTATTATGAGCTGAATATCTTGAAGGTCCATGGTCTCAGAATGTGGCCTTATTTGGAATTAGGGTTTACAGAGGTAATCAAGGGAAAATGAGATCACTGGAGTGGGCTCAAGAGGACTGCTGCCCTTTGTAGAAAGGGTCCTTTGGACACAGAGGCATGCAGAGAAGGAGGATGGTGTGAAGGGACACAGAGAGAAGGCAGAGACTGAGGCAGGGTGTCGCCAGGCCAAGGAGCACTGCCTGTTTCTGATGGACCACCAGTGGCTGGAGCAGGGCTCCGAATGGTCTTCCCCAGGGCCCTCAGAAGGAACCAGCACTGCCCACAGCTGAGACTCCAACTGCTAATATCCAGACCTCTGAGACAATAAATAAGTCTTGCTTAGGGACACTGGGATGGCTTGGTCAGTTAAGTATCTGATTCTTGGTTTCTGCTCAGGTGGTGATCTCAGGGTCGGGAGATCCAGCCCATCGGGCTCCAGGCTCAGCACAAAGTCTGCCTGAGACTCCCTTCTCTCTCTCTCTTTCTGCCCCTCCCTCTCTATCTCTCCAAAATAAATAATTAAATCTTAAAAAATAAAGATTCCCTCTCTCTCTAAAAAAAAAAAAAAAGTAATAATACTAACTCTTGCTTAAACAGACAAGTTTGTGATATTTTGTTTGCAGCCCTAGGAAAGTAACACACTGGCCAAGATGTTTAAAAAAAATAACATGGTAATTATCCAGGAGATAGAGCCAAAAGACTGCTTGAAAACCTAGAAAGTTAAGGCAGCAATTCCTCATAATTTATAATTGGAAGTTTTATTTGTTTTGATTTCTCTGGTATCTTCAAAAGTGGTATGTTACTGAGTACTTCTTTAAGTATAATGTATTTAATGTATATTGCATTTAGTACTTAAGGTTGCACACATTTAGAATAAAATTATAAGAACATGGATGAACATATTGATACCTACTTTGGGGCTGCCTTTAACTTGGAAGAAGGTAAAAAGCATAAGCCATTGGATTCTATGAGGAATTCAGCAACTTCAATCACATTTTGCTTCTTCAGAAAAACTGAAATAGCTATGTGACATTTTTAACATTTGTTACATCTAGGTAACAGCTACCTTGGTGTCTGTTAAAATATTCTCTGTACTTTTATTATCTTTTTTACTGTGATCAAAAACATATCACCTAAAATTTACTTTTTCATGCTTTTTGAGTATATTGTACATTAGTGTGAACTATGTCTAGAACAAATCTAGACTATTCTAGATTTCAAATCTAGACTATTTTTGTTACAAAACAGAAACTCTATATCCATGGAACTGAAACTCTGCTTTTCACCCTTGTATATTTATGTATATTTTATAACTGGAGAAGGACCACTTATTTAATATGCCAAATTTTTTACCTTCAGAAGGCAAAGTTATGTTTCTCATTAAAAATATATATGTAGGGGGCCAAAGAGAATCCCAGTGGAGACTCTGTTGGTTGAGACAGTTCACTAACCCATGACCATGACTTCATATGCTGTTAGAGTGATGACTAGGTCTGTCTAGAGTGTTGTGGACTCCAGGATGAATGTAATTCTACAGCATGGAATTTGCCCGGCACTGCAGTCTATATTCTCTCTCCTCCATGGAGTATCCCAGAGCTACACAGAATGCCAGTAAGACCATTACTCCTCCTTGTCATTTTGCTAAAAGGGAAACAATTAGGGGACCAATTCCATTTGTAGCTAATACAGTGTCCAAGATTTCCTCTTTCAGGATAAAGATATTATCAGTCTGTCTAAAGCACAGCTCAATTCTGCAACATTCCTCGTGGGTTTGTTCAGTGACAGCTTAGGTAATTCATTTAGAAAATATGACTTGGTTCCCAGATGCCCCACATCAAAATTCTGCCTGGACATTGTCCAAAAGTCTTGCTATTTAACATAACAGGTGCATTCTTCTTATTCCTAAAAGCAAAAGTTCTTGCACAAACAGTTCAAAGAAAAGGAATGTGAACCTGTTTCATAGGCATTCAGGTAAAGGAGATTAATTTCCTACACTGTCAGATCAAATGGTTGAAGCTTTGCTTTAATGACTTTGTTCCTACTCCTCCTCTCTAAGACAAACACAGCAATGGTCCATTTTATAGGAGGTCACCTTCTGAAATTATTGATTTTTCTAATAGGAATCTAGGAAGACCTTATGATATAAATA
Organism: Mellivora capensis; assembly: GCA_004024625.1. Classification (NCBI taxonomy): domain Eukaryota; kingdom Metazoa; phylum Chordata; class Mammalia; order Carnivora; family Mustelidae; genus Mellivora; species Mellivora capensis. Next base: position 67,100 of record PISX010003715.1, read on the forward strand.
CACATTGTATTTACTCCCATGATGCTTACTCTTTAAGGGTCCGGAAATAGTCTGTCTTTAGGGAATGATTTTGAAGATCTTATTCAATTTTGCAAGAATACCAAAAAAGTTGTTGTCTGCATTATTGGAAAAAAACACAGTATTTTGGTGTTATATGAAAAAAGGAAACCCCAAACTTTTATTTTTCGTAAAGTGGAAGTAACAGTTACAGGTATTTAAAAAGCAGAAGGGCACCTGTGTGGCTCAGTCAGTTGAGCATCTCCCTTCAGCTCAGGTCATGATCCTGGGGTCCTGGGATCGAGCCCCACAATGGGCTCCCTGCTCAGTGGTGAGTCTGCTTCTCCCTCTCCCTCTGTGATTTCTCTCAGTCTTGCTCTTTCTCAAATATGAATAAAAATCTTTAAAAAAATAGAAAAAAAGTAGAAAAATCCAACCATTTCCAGGAACGTAGGTGGAGTTTTGAAATTTTTGAGAGAGAAATATGAAGACTTGTGTAAGTGCCACCTGGAACTTTGCAGCACATATTTGCTGAGGGATATATTTTAGTTTTTTGGATCTTTAAGTTAATTTCCTCCCATTTCATTTTAAGTTTAAATAATAGTTAAAAAGATTTTTGTATAACTAACAGAGTATTTAATTTAAAAATTTCAAGTATTCAAATGGCTGCTTTGGAAAATAAGTCCATCAGAGAAAGACAATTATCATATGATCTCTCTGATATGAGGAATTTGAGAGGCAGGGCGGGGGGCTTGGGGGGTAGGGAAGGAAAACATGAAACAAGATAGGATCCAGAGGGAGACAAACCACAAGAGACTCTTAGTCATGAAACAAATGAGGGTTGTTGGAGGGGAGGGTGATGGGAGGGTTGGGGTAGCTGGGGGATGGACATTGGGGAGGGCATGTGCTATGGTGAGAGCTGTGAATTGTGTAAGCCTGACGATTCACAGACCTGTACCCCACAAATAATACATTACATGTTAATAAAACAAAAACAAACAAAAAAACCAAATGACTGCTTTGTAACTCTGGTGTTATAAAAATGGCTAATTTTAAAATAAATAATTTTTCTTCAGGAAATAGCAATGTTAAAACTAAACTTGATTGGTACTTGGTATTGTAAATTGATGTTTATGATATCCCATAAGACTTATGATGGGATATTCCATTTATAATGCTACCAGTGAGGAGTCTGAGGTGACCCAGGTACCTTAGCTAGTCATTGATGGAGAGGAATTAGTTGCCTACTTTCCAGAGGTCACATTTTTGGCGCTAAACAACATCCCAAGTTAGAAGCAAGTACATTGAAGGTAATAAATTTAAAAAGCAAAATAGTACTTACCTATTTTTCATACTTTATAGTTCTTTTAATATTCAAATCCACTTTTCTGTTTTGTCTTTTAGTGATGGGAACAACTAAGAAGTCATACTTCATTTGAAATTTGGAGGCACCTGGATGGCTCAGTTGGTTAAGCGTCTGCCTTTAGCTCAGGTCATGATCCCAAGGGAGCCTGCTTCTCCCTCTTCCTGGCACTCCCCCTGCTTGTGCCTGTGTTCTCTCTCTCTCTACAAAATAAATAAGTGAAATCTTGAAAAAAAGAATAAGAAATTTGAAGAGATTATCTCATTGGATGTTTCTGTGGAAGAGTGGCTATATTATAATAATAATTGTCTGTTCTTTCACTATGATGGGAATGAAGTATGCATTATAGGGTTATATCTAAATATTTTTGGACTATGTCTTAATGCACACTCTATATGATCTATATGTTTAAATTGCCCTGTGATATTTGTGGCCACATGGGAAAGCATTCACAGTTTGGACTCTTTCTATCTCTGTCTCTCGGTCTCTGGATCTGTATCTCTGTCTGAGGAGGAGCTTTCTAAACTTTGCTGAAATACAAATCTCAAGTTTGTCTTCCATCACTGCTTATTTCAAAGCCAGCTAGAACACATGGTTGTATAAAGTTATAATTTATTTTGTGATTTAATAAAGAATTGGATGGAGATATAGAGATTCTTTTAATTTAGAATAGAATGGTACCTCTTACTTAGAATGTCAAAGTACCATATGAAGGCAGTTAAATTACATTTTTGAAAAGCAAGATAGGGAATGAATGATGGTTTCATCAAATTCAGTTCATTTCCCCTCTACCATTTCAAGTGCGTTTTTAGCAGTGAAGAAAACGTTAGTTACTGTGCTGGAGTTTCTTCTCCACCCTTCTTGCTGCAAAAGTGTATATTGGTTGATCAATAATTAACAAAATTTGAAGGAGTCCCTGTCAGAAAAGTCTGTGCAAAAACCAGAAATATAAGTGAATCAGTCCCTACAACCTGCTGTTGTTCCTAATCAAAACCTGGGTTCTATGCCAGAAGCTCCCTGTATTTCCTATCTCTTATTATAAACACTAAGAAGTCATTCAGATAGAAAATAACTGATAATGCTAGGTACTGTTGCTTGCAACGTGCAAGGTTAAATAACATTGTAGTCTTAACAATCAGTTACAAGACCTGAGATGTGTTGACTGGGAGCTGTTCTTGCCATATTTCTCCCCTGTAGACCAACAGTCTTAATTCCAAGCTCATGAAAGCCCATGGAAAATTGCTGGTCACATTTTCTCCAGAATGTTTAGCTTCAGAAGACCAAAGCTTAGTGGTATATCCTCTTTATACTGGTGCAGTTTCTGTGACCTTTTCATTTGGAAGGAGAATTATTTAAATACGATTTGGGATTTATTGTTTATTGAACTGTGGAAAATTACCGAGGAACAAAATAATTGGATGGTTTTCCTTCAGTATAAGAACAAAGATTATAAATGTCATCTATGGTGATTTTTTGGGTTGTAAATTCCAACAAAACTGGGAGAACTAATTACCTGAACAAACTTTTCTGTATTTGTCTTTTGTTTTATAAAACTAGGCTTCACTTTTGCTATGTGGAGTTTATAAACTTAATATATAATAGCCATTCACTGAATGGTAAAATGTGAAAAATCTGAATAAACCCCAAAATATATTAATTCAATATATTAGGACAAGAACAGTGAGAAGATTAAAAATAAATTTAAAACATAGCTTATATAGTTTATATATTATAGCTTATTCTACTGTAAGCTCTCAACAAAAGTAGGTTGAATATCTAAAAATAACAACTATGATAATGCAAGATCAGCCTAAAACAAAAATGTCTCAGTTCATCAGTTTTACAACAGTGTGATTTTTTTTCCAGTTTTAATGTGAAATAATGGATATCACTGTGTAAGTTTAGGGAGCATAGCATGAGGGTTTGATTACATCTGTTGTGAGATCGTTTCCATGATAGGTGCAGCTAACATCCATCTTTTCATGTAGGTACAAGAGAACGAAAAGAGAGAAGAAAAAAAATTAAGGGGAAAAAATCTCCTTCTGATGAGAACTCAGGATTTATTCACTTGAGAACCTTCCTATGTGTCATACAGAACGGTTACCTGTATCCCCAGGACTTACTGTCCCACAACGGGGAGTCTGTACCTTTGGACCACCTTCCAAATCTCCCTCCCTCTACCCATGAATTTTTAAAAGTAGATTTGAAAAAGAGTACTGAAAATGGGGAAATAACATATATTGCTACATTATGTGTTTAAAGTTTGAAGAATGTCAGGGAAATAAGAAAACCAGCAAATCTTCTTTATCAAGTACAAGAATTTAGAAGGAAAGTTTCAACAGCAAAATGATGATTTATCCAATAAATATAATTCAGCAATTAAATTTGGATTTATATACATATGCAGTTAATGATAGACAGGGGCGCCTGGGTGGCTCAGTGGGTTAAGCCTCTGCCTTCAGCTCAGGTCATGATCTCAGGGTCCTGGGATCGAGCCCCGTGGCGGGCTCTCTGCTCAGCAGGGAGCCTGCTTCCCTTACTCTCTCTCTCTGCTTGCCTCTCTGCCTACTTGTGATCTCTGTCAAATAAATAAATGAAATGTTTTAAAAAAATGATAGACAATAAGCCAGGGTATGATTTGTTTTATAAATTTTTAATGATGTAAAGAAATGAGTACTTTGGAAGTCTTTATTAAGGAGTTATTAAAGAGCCTGTGAGAATTACACCAGCATCTACTAATGTGAACATTGCCATCTAGCTATTTCTTCTCTAATACATACAAAAACATATATATTTTTCCTGAATTTCCTAAATAATGGCACATATGTACATTTTCTAGATTAGAAAATGTTACCGTTTTTGTGCCAGAAAGTTATTTCAACTTGTCCTAGGAATCATCCAAAACAATTATTGCTGGTTGGTTTTTTTTTTTTCAGAACAATTATTGCTTTTTTGGGAGGGTACAATGGCGATGCCTTGTTATATTGTTATTTCTATGGTTAATTGTCATAAGCATATATAATTTGTAGCACTTGTATCAGTAATAAAATAAGTGATACCTTTGAGAATAATGTGAGTAATGCCGGTTCATGCTATGCTAAAAAACTCAAATCACATAGGGATTCTTAACCAACGTTATGTTTAATTTTAGCTCTTCTTTTGCTTTAAGAGCTGGCTTTTTATTTCTTCAACACCACTGTCATTTCAGTTAGCTTTCATTCTTAAATTTAGTGAAATATGGAAAGCCAAATATCCAAGTTTATTAACAGTGTGTAAAATAAAAGTAAATCAGCACCTTATGAGGTCTATATATTTTACTTGTAAATTTTTTATTTGCGTTTTTATAGTGGATGTCAAATTTGTCTTATTGAGTTAAAAGTCTTTTCAGCAAAATAATTTCCCATGTTTTAATGGAGTTACAAACAAATACTATTCACTTACAGGTAAATATTTCAGTTCTATCAATTTATCTGATCATATTTATTATCAACTTATTCTATAAAACGTACTGCTTAGTCATATCTGCATGACATCTAAACCTGTTACTTGCATTAGCCAGTTTCAGGGTTATATCCTTACATGATAGGGGAGTCACTGAATTTATCTTCTAGAGATAAGAGGTGTTAGCAGCATTTTACTACTGGTGAAAAGGAGAATTTCTAATTGAGTCCACTTTATTATGTCAAATAGTATATTGGCATAAAGAATTGTATTGGTAAGTATTTAGTAAATATCAGCATATGCCAGCATTGCATTATTTTATTAATGTTTTCATAAGGTCGTATTTAAATACCTTTTTCACCAATGGCACCATATAACACACGAAATAGGGGTACATGCGTCTAAATATGTTTTTAGCAAAAACGAACAGCAATTATTAAAGGAAATTTAAAAAAAAACAAGGTACAGAAAACACTTGATCACAGATAATTTGAAATCTAAGGTAAGTTTCGTAATAAACATGATATAAAACAACAGAAAACAATTTTTAGGAAAATGTTGTGGAAGAACAGCAGGGACACCTCCTGCTTTAAGCCACCGGAAAGCCGGAAACACTATGAAGCCACACTTGAGACACGTGGTGCCTGCCGCCATCTTCAGCCCGTGACCGGGAGCCGGGCCCTGGGGCCCCTCCATCAGCGAGCAGAACCCAGGCTGGCCGGGCGCTGACAGGTGCTCCAGCCGCCAAGCCTGCGCCATGCGCGTGGAACGGGAGGCTCCCTGGGAAGGGAAGGCGCGCAGTGAGTGGCCGGCCCTCTGGACGGCCATGCGGCTGCAGGTGTGTAAATGAGTAAGTGCGGGCCCCAGGGCACTCGAGGAAGGCAGGCAGGGCTAAGAGCCGCCTGGGCAAGAAGCAGCACCGCAGCCCACTTCCGGGAGGAAGCTCCCTCTAGTCTCGCGGGAATCCGGAATACCACGCGGATGTGTGGGCCGAAGGGGATTCTGGGACGGGAGAAGCCGGCTCAGCTTCTTGTTGCTCACACGTGTCTGCCCTTCCCTGTGCGCTTGCCCGCCAGGCTGGTCCTCGAGCTCCGCGCCCTGGGCCGCAGTGGAGAAACTAGGCATGCAGGAGCGGGAGCCTTGGCAGGCCGAGGGCTAGGGCCGCATGTGGACTTGCCCCAAGCGCTGGGGTTCCGGTCCCGGGCATCCGAGTGCAAGGCTGGGCCTGCCAGTGCGGCGTCCCTTCACACCTGTGTTGGGGTGTGGGGTCTGCAGCAGGTCCCTATGACCCCGCTGCCTCTTCCTGAGCCAGTGCTGTGAACAACAGCCAGAGGCCGTGCCCTCTGACCCCTCGCCTCTCTGGCATCCTGACATGGGGAGCTGGACGTGTAGACCATGCGTGTGCATCAGGAAGCACGGATGGAACCTGCCCCCCTCCCCCCCCCGGAGCCTGGCACAAGTGAGTGCAACTAGGGGGTTTCCCCCGGGAAGGCCAGCTGGGCGTACGTGCTGCTTGCAAGGTTGCCAAGCAGTCTTTGGTGTGTGCAGTGGGCAGGGCTGGGCTGAGCTGCTAGACATGAGCATCCAGGAGGAAGCAGCCGACAGTGGGGGAGTGGCAAATAGGGGGCAATGCACAGATCATGGGTTAGAGAAGCAGCGTCTGAAGTCCAGAAGCCAAGGCTTCAGGCATTTGTGACACAGTAGAAAAGGAGAGGAAGGGGCACAGAGAGCTCTGATGGTTTGCAGATCTGGGGTTTCCCTAAGTCCTTAGCTGAGTCCTAATCTATGCAGGGGTCTTGGTGAACCACCAGTGCGAGGCCAACAGCAAAGAAAGGAATTAACTGTCTGTGTCTGTCGCACTGCTCAAAGTGCAGAGACGTGTTAACACGTGGAGGAACTGTAGTGGAATGGATTTTGTCCTTCTGAAAGTTCTGGTGAAGCCCTAACCTCTGATACCTATGGATTTAACCTTATTTTAGATATAGGGTCTTTGCAAATATTGGACATCACATGAGGTTGTGCTGGAGCACGGTGACTTCTGAATTCAGTGTGACTATTGTCCTTATAAAAAGAGAATATGGACAGGTACAAACACATGGAAGGATGTCAGGACACTTGGGAAACACAGGGAAAATGTCAGGTGAGGACAGAGAAACCCTAGGCGGAAAAAGTCATGTGACAATGGAGGGAGAAATTGAGGTTAAGTAGCTACACACCCCCAAATGGTAAGGACTGCCAGCAATCTTCCAAAGGTAGGAGAGAAACCACTGCCCTTATGGCACCTGAACTTTCACTTCTGTTCCCACAACAGTGACAGAATCCATTTCTGTTGTTCTTAAGTCACCCAGTATGTGGTAGTTTTTATGGTAGCCCTAGGACAGTAATACAGACTGGTAGGATCCTTCGAAAAATAGGCTAAAGACTGTTCTAGGCACAGTGATCAACTTTAGTCCACATTCATCACATTTAAAGTTAAAAACAAGGATTGGGGGCACCTGTGTGGCTCTCTGCTCAGCAGGGAGTTTCCTTCTTCACTCTCTGCCCCGCTCCACTGCTTGTGCTCTCTCTTGCTCTCTCTCTCTTTTGCTCTCTCTCAAATAAATAAAATTAAAAAAAAAACAACAACAAGAAAAGATCAGACTAATTGCACACAACTTTTTCAGAACAGAACCCAAATCAAATTAAAATAATATAAAAAACCACACAAACTTAAAATTCAAAAAACGTTACTCTTTAAGACATTTTTCAGGCACACAAGAAATAGAAAAACGTAGCTCATAACCAGGAGAAAGATCAGTCAGAACTAGAAATGACTGAACAGATAAAATTTTTAAAAAAGTACTTTAATCTCTTTTTATAAATATACTTCAGATATTCAAGAAGCTAGAGAAAAGCATTAAGTATGATAAAAAAAGAACAGCAACATATAAAAACAACTCAACTCAAGCTGCTAGAAAAGTACACTACCTTTAATGAAAATACATTGTATGGAATTAAAAACAGATTAGACAATTTAAATTAAAAAGATTCTTAAAGTTAAGACTCTAACATTGGAAATTATCCAAAATGAAACACAGAATAAATACCAGAAAGAACAAATATCACATCAGTGGGCTGTAGGAACATAGTACAAGGTGTTCTCAGAGATGGGTAGAGAAGGGTGTGAAGGAAAAACATGGAAATAATTAGCATTTATAGATTTATGCAATTTTACAAAAACTGTAAACCCACATATCCAAAATGTTCAAAGAATCCTGACAAAGGAAATGTGAGGAATATCACACCAAAGCTCATCACCATCAAGTTGTTGAAAACCAGTGATAATGAAGAAAAATTTAAAAATGAAACATAGAGAAACAAAAGAATAATTGGATTTCTTATCAGAAACAGTACAGTTATAAGACAATTTATATCTTTTAAGTACTGAAAGAAAAGAGTAGTAACATTTTTCTTTTTTTTCAAAAATGAATACAAATTGGTGGCTTACCTATTCATATGTAGAAAGGGGAAGGAATTTGTTACACTAAATGAAATTCAGACAGAAAGAAGATGCCAGGTGAAATTTTGGATCTGTGCAAATGAAGGAGATAACAAACATGAAAATATGATGGTAGTTTATAGGTGTTTCCTTTTCATAATTATTTTAAAATCATTTTTTTTTAGAGATTTTATTTATTTATTTGACAGAGAGAGAGGGGGAGAGCATTAGCCAGGGGAAGCTGTAGAGGGAGAAGGAGAAGCAGGCTTCTCCCTGGGCAGGGTGTCGGATGGGGGACTTGATCCCAGGACCTTGAGATATTGATCTGAACCCAAGGCAGATGCTTAACCAACTAAGCCACCCAGGTGCCCCCAAATAGTTTGATGTTTAATTTTTGTATGATATTAACATATCATGGCCTCATTAACTTTGTAGATGTAAAATGTATGATAAAATATTTTAAAGGGTAAGAAGGAAATGCACTGTCCTGCTTCTTATACTCTGTATAGGATGGTATAACATCATCTGAAGATCTACCGTGATGAGAATGACCACAGTAAACAAACACAGAAACACAGAGATAGAGCTAAAGCTAACAAGCTGGCAATGGAAATAACATGGAATCATAAAAATTCAATAATTCAGAAATGGCATGGTTACATTTACATGAAATTCTAGAAAATTGAGGCTAATCTATAATGATTAAAGGTAATCAGTGCCTTCCTGGGGTTAGAGGAGTGAGGCCAGGAGAGACCAGATGGTGGACCACAAAGGGGAGCAAGGAAGACCTGGGGATTTTGGGTATGTTGTTTATTGATTGTGGCAGTGGCTTCATGGGTCTTTATGTGTGTTAAAAGTGATCAAATTGTTCACTTTCAATAAATGTTATTTATGGTAAATCAATGGTACTGTAACAGAGGTGCTAAAAATAATTTTAGATTAGTGCAACTTGGAAAAAATGTAAGCAAAACAAAAGGAAAACAAAGCCAATAACAGAAGGGAAAATATAAGACAGCAGTCTGGTAAATTTAAACCCCATCATAAATTTAATTACGTTAAGTATAAATTCATTAAGTATTTGTATTAAAAAAGATTGTTCACATTCCATAAAAAATCATGACCCAAAAGTATGCTGTCTATAACACATATGCTTTAAAAAATATCACAGAGGGAAGTTAAACAGAAAAGGATGAGAAGAAATATGACTCCAGCTAAGAAGAGGGAAAGAAAGCAGAGGTGTTTATATTAGAACAGCCAGAGTACATTTCACAGCAAGGCAAAAAAAACTTCATTTTATGATGACAAGTGGGTTAATTCTGCAGAAGGACCTAACAGTATAAGTTAGTATGCAGCTAACTGTGAAAATTCAAAATGGATGATACAGAAAGTGACAGAATGAAAAACAATGACTAAGTCCAAAATTATAGAGGATTTACAAACTCAATAACTTAGAAAACAAGGTGATGTAAAATCAGAGATAATAATGATTTAAAACATGCTCAGTTGTGATAACTGTGACAAAATTGCAACCAACAGTAACATTATACAAATTCATTGCAAGTGTACACAGAAAAGGTAATGCAAGGGGACATTCTCTAGGCCATAGAATAAGTTTCAATGTATCAAAAGAGTTAAAATCATACCATATATAGTCTCTGATCCTAGTGGAATTAAATTAGAAATCAGTAACAAAAAGATAATTGAGAAACCCTGAAATGTTAGGAGATGAAACAATTTAATTCTAAATAAACCATGATAAAACAATCATAATGAAATTCTAAAAAATGTTCACACTTGAAAGAAAATGAAAGAAAAACATTCAAATTTATGGGAGATGCCTCAAATATTTATAGCAATAAATGTTTATGGTAGAAGAAAAACTCAGTAATCTAAGCTACTACCTTAACAGTCCAGAAAAAAGGTCATGAAACCCAAATTTGCAGTAGTGCATGGTTTTCTGGAAACATAAATGTTTATGGTAGAAGAAAAACTCAGTAATCTAAGCTACTACCTTAACAGTCCAGAAAAAAGGTCATGAAACCCAAATTTGCAGCAGTTGCAGTGGTTTTCTGGAAATCCTTTTTTTCTGGCTTGCACATCCAGCACTTCAGTTTCTGCCTCCACTGTCACACGACTACGCCAGATGTCATTCATGTCAGATGGGGAGTGCTACTGCACAATACAGAGGAGTAATGGACTGATCTATGCAACAAAATATTTGTATGTCCAAAGCACTGTGATGAGGGAAGGAATCCAGATGTAAACCACCAAAAACAGTTGGATTCTATTTATGTAAATTCTAGAAAGGGCAAAATTGAAGGTAGAGAAAGCTAGGGACAGCAGTTAAACAAGGAAGGCCTTTTCCTTTATGCCATGATTGGATGGAAATAAATAACATGTTTTCAATTACGCTTTACTAAAATATGGCAAGTTCTAATTTCACCTTTGACACTCTGAGGGAGATGAAAGAACAGATGACAATTTTAAGCAAGATATTGTAAAATGTCATTCCAAAATGGGTAATATTATTGTACTATTTAAATAATTTTCTTCCTCTTTCTTCGTGGTTTACTTGAACTAAAAAAAGAAGCGTACTAGTGCTCTCCAGTAATGTTAGCAAATTTCTAAAAAACAAAACAAAAACAAACTGAAAAGCAAAAGGTTATAAAGTATAAATAAGAAGGAAAAATAACAGAAAATGTCAATTGGATTTTAAGAATTGTATAAAAGCCATGAAGCAATAAGTGCCTGTGAACACTTAACCATATGTGCTTGCATTGATTAATGGCAGGGTAAATAAAATGAAGGGTTTTTAGTCTGGGAAGCAAAAAAGCTGTTAACCTTCTGCAGACTGGACCTCAGGCAGCAGTTTTTAAAAATGTTCTCCTAGAGCTGAAACTGTAAGAAAGGAAATGTCCTATTGAAATTCTCATTACTGTAAATGGGTATTAATGGTACAGATCAATGTGAATATTTGAGAAGGGAAGCAGGAAGATTTGCAGCAGTCTGGTAAATATATCAGCCAGATCATCAAAAGCAATGAACAGTGTTGATAATGGCACTTCTCAAATGTTAATCAGGTTATTAAATTAAAAATGATAACTGAGGAGTGTGTTATTTTCTAAAATGGACCGAGCCCCTGGAATCTTGAGGAAAAAGATAAAATCAGTTACCTCCTGGAGACCTAGATACGGCATCTTCATTTTGGCCTACTCCTGGTATAGTCTTTTTTCAAAAAGTGCCTATCCCCTAATCAGGGTTACAGCGGGCACCAGAATTCTGTACAGAAAAACACATTTTTAGGAGAAAAATTACAAATAAAAATACTTTCAGACAAACGAAAAGACAGAATGGAACTGAACAGACCTGTATATTTCAAGGACATTGGAGATGTAGGCATGGAAGTAGGCATTTTGGGGAAAGATTTCTAATACAGGACTGACATTATTCAGTTGCTGAGTATTTTGATAGTTAGAACCTTTGCTCTATAATTATTGACAGAGCTGATACACTGTGTTGGGTCCTTCGAAGTAAATATGCCTTTGAATGCCCAAACTAATTTTTGTTTGCTATATAATGATGTAGTTAAAGGAAATACTGTATGTCAGTAGCCAGTGAGGTTGTGGAAAACATGAGAGAGAAAATCTTTAAAGTCAGTTACTGTAAGATTATGTCATTGCTAATAGTAGATTGCCTGAAGATGACTGAGAGGCCACAGGAGACATGTGTCCTGTGCCAGGTGGACTCTTCTCTTTTGAACTGAAGCTTGTGTGCACTGGTAGGGCTCTTTTGTCCCGAAAACATCTAAGTGCACAAAACATTGACAAATCAATTAATTACTTTCTCCACACATTGCTCTCCACCTATTTTCTGATCAGAATGTCCATTTTCCATGGAAAACTCATATTGACTGCTTTGAGCGCTAATTCATAAGCTGGCTGCAGTATGGAAATTTTATATCATCCTGATGTGAGCTTGGGTTGTCTTTACAAGGTACCCCAAAATGAGTGCTTAAAACAACAGGAGTTTCCTGTCTCCCAGTTAGGGAACCTTGGAGTTTGAGATCAAAGTGTGGGCAGGGTCTTGCTCCCTCTGAAAGCTATAGGGCAGAATGCCTGCCTCTTTCTAGCCTCCAGTGGTTTTCTGGAAATCCTTTTTTTCTGGCTTGCACATCCAGCACTTCAGTTTCTGCCTCCACTGTCACACGACTATGCCAGATGTATGGCTTCTGTGCTGTTCCGCCTCTTCTTAGAAGGACACTGGTCACCCTGGCTGAGGGGCCCACGTTGCTCCAGTATGACCTTGTCTTAACTGAGTGGTTTACAGGTGCAACTACCCTGTTGCCAGTAAGGCCACGGGGTGCAGTGCTGGGGTTTGGGGCATCAACACTCTTGTGGGTAGATACATCCTGTAACAGGCAGCTTCTATAGCCAGTCATGGTGTCTTTCAGGGACCTCGTCTACAGCAGCCCTCTCAGAGTGTGTGTTTGTGTGCTCTGTCAGGATTGGCGATACTTACTCATTCTGGTTTGGGCGTGTTCTCTGGCACACTGAAAGTGAAAAGTTCCTGGGGTTACGTGAGTGTAGCACTTCAGACATCATCGTCTGTTAGTGTTTTCTTGTCTCTCTAAACTCCACAAACATGATAGTATCAAGTGTTGATCAGGTCACCTAGCACACGATATGCACCCAATGAATAATCAGACTAATAGAGTTATGATTCCATTCTCATTCTTCATCTCCCTATTCCAGTACCTAGATCTTCCTGCTCTAGTTCCACAGCTGGCGTTTGCCTTCTTATCGATACCAATCTCATCTTAAAGTATAAGATGATCGTAGGTGAAACTCAAATGGAAAAACAAGCATGTATTCTTGCAGTAGAATTAGTAACAAATCATAATGAACTTTTTTTATAGTTGTGGCTCATCCTTTGAGAAAACATTTTTTATTTTTATTGAAGTGAGGTTGATGCACAAACTGGATGTTTTTCAAAGACATCATTTTTCCCTAAATATTCTCTCTGCTGGCTGATATACTTTTTTTTAAAGAATTATTTTTTTTAAATTTATTTACTTGAGAGACAGAAAGAGAGTAAGAAAGCAGGAGCTGGGAGAGGGAGAAGCAGATTCCCTCCTGAGCAGGGAACCAGATACGGAACTCAATCCCAGGATGCTGGGATCATGTCTTGAGCTGAAGGCAGATGTTAAACCGACTGAGCCACTCAGGGACCCCAGGTTGATACACCCTTCTAGCATACTAAGAGCGATTTGTGTAACTCTGTGGTACTGTTTATGATAAATATAAGTATAAAATTCTACAAAAGACGATTTTAAAGATTGATTCAAAGGGAAGGATGAAAATGACAGCATCACAAGATTCCATTCTAGCTAATCCTTGAAATGTGAGGAGACGAGTGAGGTAGTACTGTTTCAGAACAGAAGGAGGGAGGCTTCTGTTGTGCGTTCTGTAGTTAGGGAATCATGCGGAACACGAGAGAACAAAGCTCAGGGTTGACCAGGGTGGAGTCTGGGGAGATGCTGCTGCTGGAGGTCGTGCAGGCCACGTTGAGGTGATGCCAGCTGCTATACTGAGATTTTGCCTTGGAAATCTCTGAGCCTACTTAGAATCTGAATTTAGAAACATCATTTGTGCCAAGAATTGGTTTCAGTGGGATGAGGATGTTTGCTGAGATGTTGTAATAGCACAGCAGTAGTAGGTCCAGAGTAACAGTGGGATGAAAACCCAGCTGCTCAGAATTTAGAGTTATTCCCTACGTCATGTCAGTAGAACAGTTTTAACTTTGTCTATATGGGTATTTAACAGTAATAAAATAAGGAGGGCTAGAACCAAAATCTTATTTGATAATTATTAATGTCATTGATCTGACCTTTGGCAAATATTGAAAAGTGTCTACATTTTGGGGGGGATTTCCAGTGCATTTTGGTGTATTGGTGGTCTTAGAATTCCTTCAGGTAGGGTAACTGCCTTAATCCGCAATGTCCCAAATGATTGTGGTCATGAGACCCATCTACCAAGTAAAAATACTTCATGTAAAAATGTTTGCGACATGTTGATAAAACACATCTTCTGTGTATCTATAAGAGGTAGGTAATGAATGGCTCTAATATGAGCACGTTCTGAGCTGAAGATAAGACTGTCAATGCAAATCTGTTCTGTTAGTGTAGAATTAAAGCCAAATTCAGTCATGTAAAATAATACTGTAAATGAATATTTGATTTATTATCTCACCTTTATTGAAATGATAAAAATAATATAAAATTCTTACTCTTGAGTATAGTTGTCACTTAAATTAATTGCCCTATCACATCTACAAAGCAACACAAAGTCATATAATTAACATGCCTGGGACTCATGTATTGTTAATAATTAGGTAACATCTTTGGGTGCATCTAGATCCAGTATTGTATAACACAAACTCATTTTCCCGTATTAGACACATTAACAGCTTTTATCAGTTTTTGAATATAAAAAGATTCTCCCTCAAGCAAACCTCTTAAAATTCAAAGACTCATTTAAATATGTCTACTCTATTATGGATTTTGTAAAATTAGAGATTGCATTACATTGCCAGCACAACACTTACCTGCCAGGTTTAGTTCTAAATTATTAAAGCATTGATATTTGATAAACATATTAAGAAAACAGTAAATAATTATAGCCATTATACTGTAAAAATCAGTTTATCTTTAAGGTTTTCCCTTGGCTAGTTTTCCCTTTCTCCAGTACTTCACTGCCTCAGATCATAGGGTTTTGTACAGAATGGAGGTGTGATAATTCTTCAGGTCTTCGAATTCTCATAGTGTTGGAAAAGGACTAATCATAGTTCAGTACAGTATAAAGTAAGACATTCTCTTATACTTTTATTTACAACTGGTCATCACTTAACAGGTAGGACTTATTTGGTCACCTGCTGAGATTCCTGTCAAAGGGTCACAGAACATTTGTTACCTTTCCGTTCTCTGCAAATTCTGTAGATTGTGATTGTGTAGATTGTATAGCTCCTTACTCTGTATTTTGTGTATAAGTTACCTGTAGTTATTTCATGTGTTTATGAACAGAAAAGAAACTGGGCTATATTATAGGTAGGACAGATATATCAGATGAAAGGTAGACTCTTACCCTAATAGATGTCTAGCTCTGTTTAAAGTTAGAAATTATTTTTAGAGCAATGTCTTTGCTTTTTCTCCTGCTTCCCACCCTTCCTCCTTCCTTCCCTTCCTCCATTCTTTTAAACACAGAAGTAAATATTTTTGTGAGCAGATAATAAAATAGGAACCTTCATACTGTTTCTAAAGCAAAATGGCAGTGTGACTCCAGAGTTTCCTAAGTCCGTGGACTTCATGCAGTGATATCACTTCTGGAAATGCACCTGTATTAGTTTGATAGCACTGCCTAAACAGAATAACATACCTTGGGTGGCTTCATCAGTGAAAATTTATTTTTCTTACAGTGTGGAGGCTAAGAGTTGTTAGGTTTGGTTTATTCTGAGGCTTCTCTCCTTGGATTGCAGATGGGTGCCTTCTCATTGTATCCTCACGTGGTCCTTCCTCTGTATGCATGCATCATCCGTGGTGTCTCTTTCTTGTGTCTCTGAATTTCCTCTTATAAAGACACTGGTCAGACTGGTTTTCGTCTCACTCGAATGGCCTCATTCTAACCTCATCACCTCTTTCGTGGCCCTGTCTCCAAACTCATTCACACTCTGAGGCACTGGCTGTAGGGCTTTGGACATATGGGTTTGGAGGGGACACAGTTCAATCTATAATTGAACTCTCACAAAATATCAGACAAGTTTGGAAATATGTAAGTCAGATTTATTGTACTACTACTTTAACACTTGATTTCTCTTAGACCAGTTCAAGGTTTATAGTAAGCTTGAGAGGAAGACACAGTGAGTCTGATACATCCACACCCTATACACACGCACAGCCTCCCCCATGGTCAGCATGCCCCACCAGAGCGGAACATTTATTACAGTCAAAGAACCTGTAGAAACACATCATCACCCAAAGTCTGTGGTTTGTATTAAGGTTCATTCTTGGTGTTGTCCATCGTGTGGGCTTAGAAAAATACATAATGCCATGCATCTGTCATTATGGCATCTTGCAGAGTATTTTCCTTTGAGCTCTGCCCATTTATCCCTCCTGATTTCCTCTATACACACACACACACACACACACACACACACACACACACACACACTCCTGGCAGTCACTGACCTTCACAGTTTTGCCTTTTTCAGAATGTCAAATAGTGGAATCATACAGTAGGCTTCTTTCAGTAATGTGCAGTGAATGTGTATTGAAAGTTAGTAATGTGCATTGAAAGTTCCTCCATACTTTTTCATGGTTTGATAGCTCATTTTGTTTTAGCACTGAGTAATATTTTATTGTCTGATGCTACACAGTTGCTTGATCCATCACCCACTGAGGGACAGCTTGGTTGCTTCCAGGTTTGGGCAATTATGATTAATGCTGCTATAAACCTCTGTGTGCTGATTTGTGTGTGGACATAAATTCTCAGCTCCATTGGGTAAATACCAAGGAGAACAATTGCTGTATCATATGGTAAGAGTACGTTTAATTTTGCAAGCAGCTGCCAAACTGTCTTCCAAAGTGGCTGCACCCTGTTGCATCCCTACTAGCAATAAATGAGAGTTCCTGTTTCTCCACATCGTCACCAGCATCTGCTATTGCCAGGGTTCCATCATTTGGCCATTCTGATAAGTGTGTGGTGCTATCTCATTTTAATTTGCATTTCCTTGATGCCATATAATGTGGAGCATTTGTTCATATGCTTATATGCCAGCTTTATATCTTCTCTGCCAAGGTGTCCCTTAAGATCTTTTGCTCATCTTTTTATTGGGTTGTTTCTTACTGTTGAGTTTTAAGAGTTCTTTGTATATTTTGGATAATAGTCCTTTATCAGATGTGTCCTTTTCAAATATTTTCTCCCAGTCTGTGTCTTGTTTTCTTGAGGTCTTTTTTTTTTTTAAGGTTTGTTTATTTATTTATTTATTTATTTGACACAGAAGAGAGAGATTGCAAGTAGGCAGAGAGGCAAGTAGAGAGAAAGGGGGAAGCAGGCTCCCTGCTGAGCAGAGAGACTGATGCGGGGACCCAGGACCCTGGGAAAATGACCTGAGCCGAAGGCAGAGACTTAACCCACTGAGCCACCCAGGCGCCCCTTGAGGTCTTTTAGAGAGCAGAACTTTTTAATTTTAATGAAGTCTGGCTTATCAGTTATTTCTTTCATGGGTCATAGCTTTGGTATTGTAGCTAAAAAGTTATTGTTGTAGGGTTATCTAGGTTTTCTCCTATGTTATTTTCCAGGAGTTTTATAGTTTTTCATTTTGAATCCATTTTGAATAAATTTTTGTGAGGGGAGTTGTCTTTGTCTGGAGTCTTTTTTTTTTTTTTTTTTTTTTTGGCATGTGGTTGTCTTCCTATTCAGCACCATTTGTTGAAAAGTCTATCTTTGCCCAGTTTTCTTGCCTCTGCTCTTTTGTCAATGGTCACTCGACTGCACTTTTTTTAAAGGTCTATTTCTGTTTTTTCTATTCAGTTCTCTTGATGTATCTGTCTGTTCTATGGCCTGTACCACACAGCCTTGATGACTGCAGCCTGCGGTCAGATAGCATCAGTCCTCCAACTTTGTTCATATCCTTCAATATTGTGTTGACTCTTTTGGCTCTTTTACCTCTGTATATAAACTTTATAAATCAGTTTGTCAATATCTATAAAATAACTTGCTGGAATTTTGGTTGAATTGCATTGATTCTATAAATCAAGCTGGGAAAAGAACTGACATCTTGGCAATATTGAATCTTCCTGTCTGTGAATATAGCCTGTCTCTTCCTTTATTTGGTTCTTTGATTTCATCAGAGTTTTGTAGTTTTCTTCATATAGATCTTATATGTATATGTTTTTGGATTTAAACCTAAGTATTTCATTTTTGGGGGCTAATGTAAACAGTACTGTGTTTTTAATTACAAATTCCTTTTGTTCGTTTTTGGTATGCAGGAAAGTGATTGACAATTGTACATCAAATTGTATCCTGCAATCTGTTATATTGCTTATTAGCTCTAATATTTAGAGGGCCCTTCTGTGATGAGTCTCCTAGGGGCTTCTAACACTCATCCACACTGAGCTGCAGCACTCTGCTGGTTAGAGTTCAGGTTTGCTACCCTGACACTGGTTCCCTTGGTGGTTTCTGCTCAGGAGTCTGCTCCAGTAATCTTATTTTGACTATGTGTTCACCTGTCTGTTTCTCTAGTCTCGGGGGAATGATTTGCCTAGTTGCACCTTCTCCCAGGGATCCAAAATGGTTGTTGATTTTCAGTCTGTTAGGCTTTTGACTCATTGTTGGGATATTGAGCTCCTTATGTGAGGAACTAGAAACTGAAAGTTACAGTATTATTTTTTTAAGATAGATGCTCGAGAACAAACTGAGTGCCTAGAAATAGATGATAGTTAAAGAAGAATTATATTATAGCCATATAAATCTAATGCCAGTCACTAAAACAAGGCTTGGAGATTATTTTAATTATATGAGAGCATGAAATTTTATTAAATGAAATTAACCACTTTCAAAAATGTGTACTCAGTAGGTTTTCAACTTTGTGTCACAAAGACAAGTAGGGTAAGTATGTCAAGAAAAGATGTCATTTAAAATCATAATTTCCAAGGGGGCCTGGGTGGCTCAGTGGGTTAAAGCCTTTGCCTTCGGCTCAGGTCATGGTCCCAGGGTCCTAGGATTGAGTCCCGCATCGGGCCCCCTGCTCAGCAGGGACCCTGCTTCTCCATCTCTCTCTGCCTGCCTCTCTGCCTACTTGTGATCTCTGTCAAATAAATAAATAAAATCTTTAAAAAAATCATCATTTCCAGTTGGGATGATTATGAACACATTTTAATTTCTTTCTTTATTTCTCTATCACTTTCAAACATTATGCCATTTAAAATGAAAATATACTTTAAAGTTCATTCATGGAATTCAAGTTTCTTAGTGCAAATTTCTAAAAAAATTCTGTATGCCCAAATATAAAAATACTATTGTAAGAAACTATCAATTTCATAGTGTTTAGTCCTCTAAAACTGAACTTATTTAATTGCTTTGTTAAAATAGAAATAGCTCCATATGAAAAAATATAATTCAGTTGACACCTCTAGGCAAATTAAAAACCTTTATGTGCCAAAGCTATGTTTTAAAGTTGTGGCCATTGTATATGCATGCCTTCTTTATACCACATCTCTTTTAAGTGATAACAAACTTCACCACAGTGTTAAAGATTCTAGAGGAAGACCACCAGAGAACAGGATGGGCAGTTAAAACGTGAGGCTGTTGCTACCTTTTGACAGTTAGAAATTCTTTTACCATCTTATAGTCTCTTATATCAATTAGTTTTCATTTGGTCATGAGGAAATAGAAGAATAGAGGTGTGAGGTGAGGGTAGGACAGCACTTAGCATTTCTTGGCTCTCAGACACGATGTCCTGTGGATGTAGATTTATTAAAAGATAAAGGGAGGAGGCATCATGTAGGCCAGAGACTTGCAAATCATTTTTACATGGGTATTAGAACTATCCTAACTTTTTAAACCATAATCAAAAATTATTTTTTTTACATTGAAATTGGATAATGCTTCAATTTGGTCACTGGTGAAGAGAAGCAGGACTTAGATTCATAAACATGCCTTTAATTTCTAGACTCTCTTCTCTCTTACTAGAGTATGTTTCTTGTTATTGATCTGGGAATGATGATAAAAGTGATTATTTCCTTACTAGACTGACCACACAATATTTATGAGTCATCAATATACAGAGTGACCATATAGCGTAAAAGCATAGATTACATTCTTTTGTATTTTTACAGAGTGAAGACTTTTCTGGACTACAGTTTGTGTATTCACTCTTTCCCCCTGAATTGATGGACCCATTGTGGTGGTATTCTTATACAAATAAAAGGATCTCATGAACAATGGAAAGAAAAATCAATACTTTGTATCAGTGGGACAGGGACTTAAAATCACAGCTCTCTATTGAAAGACAGAGGATTCTATAAATGGTTTAGAAATTTCTCTTAGTATGGTATTGCCTCATATTGCTATTGATTTTCTAAAAAAGAACTGTAGAAACCTGAGGTGCTCAGAGTATACTTCTTCAAATTTCCTAGGCTCAGGAAAGAGTTCTTTTTGTGCTTTTTAACCTGAAGCTTAAAATTATAGCACATTGACCTGTTCTGTCCTTACAGCCCTCTTGTGAAGGGGGCTCGACCCTCCTTGGCAAAAGCAAGAAGGGACAACTCTTTATTACAATAGTCTGCAGTGTTCACTGTGCTTATTCACCAGTTTACAGACCCAAGACAGGCCTTTCTGTTGGGTCTCAGCCCATGTTCCCTTCCATGTAACAAGACTGACAGCCAGAATAATTGGACTAACAGGGATCTACAAAACTGCTTGTTTTCTTTGCAATGAGTCTGTTCAATCAGTGGAAGAAACCTGTGTTACATCCAACAAGTTTTCTGGGAAACAGGTTCAACAATGTTTTTGTTTACAACATGTGTCCATCTGCTTGAGATTTCATCCTTTGCTCCTTACAATTTCCTCACAAACCCCTGTCCAGAAATTTGATAAAGGATGACATTGCTATTCTACCTATGATTAGTCAGTAATTACTGTTTAATTATTTAACCTAATAGTTATCTCATTATATTATCATTAACTTGGGCAAGAGGCACTTAATCCAGGAAATTCTGCTTATTTCGGGCTTGAGGCTATAAGTATATAATGTAATTTGGTTTTATCTGCTAATAACCAATGTACATTTTTCTTCTTTATTGTGCTAACTTGAGTAACTCAACAAAATCTTTAAAAGACAAAATATTTAAAATATACTCAAATCCATCTGTTTTTCTTAAACCTTCCAAAGCCTTTTTACCAAATAAAATTATAATGGATACTATTTTATGAGTATGAATACATTTCATCATGTGTTACTATTATTTTATCATTAATAAAATGAGTTGTCTTTTTTATACTCCACTGTCCCATCAGACCCATCCTCAGGCAAAATTGAGCTACAAGGAAATGTTTGTCATTTGAGAGCATTTGACAGTTTGTCAATTTTATACATCTTTTCCTCTCCTTTCTTTTGACTGAGTCAAGCTCTAAAAATATCTTCTTTCTACAAAAATTCTACTATTGGGAGACCCAGGTGGCTCAGTCGGTTAAGTGCCTCACTTTGGCTCAGGTCATGATCTCAGAGTCCTGGGATCAAGTCCCACATCAGGCTCCCTGCTCAGCAAGGAGTCTGCTTCTCCCTCTCACTATCCCTCTGTGTTCTCTCTCTCTCTCTCTCTCTCTCTCTTAAATAAATAAAATCTTTGAAAAAATAAATTGTACTATTAAAGGTTACCATTAATATGTGTCACTTTCTCTGACATAACACTTTCTTATTTCAATAAGTGTGCATTTTTTTCTCCCCCACCCTGTATTTCCTCTGAATATTATACTGTCAGTTTTGTTCTCTAATTTCCAAAGTTTCAGCTGGTTTTCATTTGGTTTATTTAAATGAAATTTAGAGACTAATGTGTTAGTGACTAGTTCATTAATATCTTAATTCTCTCAAGGTCTATCTACGTTTTCACTTGAGACAGTTGGAGAGACTTTAACCCCAAAACTAAAAACCATGAACTTCCAACAAAGTGATTGTCTTGATTGTCATGGATATCATTTCTATTCCTTCTGTGGTGTAATGTTTCCAGTTGTTACATTACATGTCTCCTGATGCTCCTTTTTGCTGTGACAGGTTCTCACAATGTTTGTGTACACACTGATAGCTTTTGAGGAATATTGATTAGATGTTTGGGATGATGTCTCTCTGGTATTTTCTTGTGACTAGGATAGAGCTGTGTGTCTCAGAGAGGGAGGAAATAGAGATAGTGTCCTTTCTTCACATCACCTCAGAGGTGCACACTGCCATTGTGACCTGTCACTGTTGATGTAACCATGACATCTGGCGCAGGTAGCCTCTGTCAGGTTTCTCTGCTATAGGATTCTCCCTTCCTTTTCCTGGACAGTACTCTTCAGAAGGATGTCCCTGTGCACAGCCACACTCAAGAAGTGGGGACCTGTGCTCTGTCTTTTGAGAATGGTGTATTTTTATTTTTATTATTATTTTTAAATTAAATTGAGAGTGATACTATATTTTTTAAAGATTTTATTTATTTACTTGACAGACAGAGATCACAAGTAGGCAGAAAGGCAGGTGGGAGGCGGGGGAAGTGGGGAGAAGCAGACTCCCTGCTGAGCAGAGAGCCCCATGCGGGACTCGATCCCAGGACCCTGGGATCATGACCTGAGCTGAAGGCAGAGGGTTAACCCATGGCGCCCCAAGAATGGTGTATTTTAAAAAATAATTTGGAAGTATTCTGTGTTGGAGATTTCTTTTTATGATAAAATTTAAGTTTTCTATTAGCAAATTTCAGTTCTATAATACAGTGCTATCAACTATAGTACCGTGATATACATGAGATTTTCAGGTGCCTTTCGTCTTATAACTCAGAGTTGGTCCTCTTTTACCAGTCTCTGCCTGTTGTCCTCGCCACGTAGAGGTGGTGTCATGAAGTATCTGTCTTTTCCTCTCTGGCTTATTTCACTTAGCATAAAGCCCTCCATTTTGACCTGTGTTCTTGCAAATGATAGGATTTCCTCCTTCCTTTTATTTTTAATTTTTATTTATTTTTGTTTGTTTGTTGCTTTGTTTATTCAGGCCTCTAATATGGGGCCTGAACTCAAGAACCTGAGATCATGACTTGAGCGGAGATCAAGAGTCAGACGCTGAACCTACTGAGCCACCCAGACACCCCAGGATTTCCCTCTTCTTTAAGGCTAAATTGTATTGCATTGCATATATCTACCACATTTTTTGATTCATTCATCTGTGTACAGACTCATAGGTGATTTCCATATCTTGCATATTGTAAATAATGCTTCAATGAGCATGGGAGTTCAGATAATTTGTTGAAGTGATTATTTCATTTCAGAAGTAGGATTTCTATGGCATGTGGTAGTACTATCATAATTTTTTGAGGAGTCCCATACTGTTTTCCATGCTGATGTACTACTTTACATTCTCGCAAATACTGCATGAGGTTTCTGTTTTCCATATCTCTGCCAGCACTGGTTATTTCTTCTTTTTTTGAAGTGATCTCTCATTGTGTAGGAGATTTTCCTTTGCCCCAGGTTATCTGTACAGTAATTTCTTGATACCAGTATGAACTCCTGGGTACTTATATGTTCGCTTGTAATCCAATACATCAGTGTGGGGGTTGTTGGATGATGTGTGAGTCCTTCCTGACTTCCTGCTCTAGAATCAGCCATTTCCCCCCAGGACTCCTGGTCCTTGTCATTGGAGAATTGCATTAAAAGCCAAGGTCTGGGTACTGGGCATGTCCCTTCTTTCTGGAGTGGCATGACTTCTCGCACTCTAAGATGACAGAGAAAGAATATACATGTGTGTATCTTAGCAGGAGAATGTGCACACATCGATACGCATTTTTATGTGTGAGTGCCGCTGGGTAAAGCCAAGCATGAGTTCACGCTGATGCCTCCATTTCTGATTCATCCACTGCAAGGATGAGCGGGCCTCTCCCGTTTGCCTGCCTGGAATCATCCCTCTGGCATTGTGGGTGTTTGCCTCTCTGTTTTTGTTCATATGTATTTGTTAGGTTGCAATGCATGTTTACAGTGGTGTCAGAATTGTTACCTGCATCTCTGTGGGAAAGAGACTCCTCTAGAATATGAAATAAAATGTGCACGACTATGTTTGACCTTGCTAAGCACATCAGTTAGTCAGGTGGTCTTCACTGCCAGGCGCGCCATACTCATGTTCAGGGAGACATGGCTGCCCACAGAGGAGAGCCATCTATAACAGAGTAACCCACGGGACCCACGGGACAGCTTTGTGATGCCGGGCTCAGTGGGGATCAGGCCTCTTCATGCTGTGAGTCCAAGCCAGGGCTGTCTGGTATGCGGAAGGAAAACAGATACCCTTACTCTTAACTGATGATGCTGGCCTACTGGATTGTAACAGAACATGTACGGGTTTTTTGTTTTTTGTTGTTGTTTTTTTTTTTAATCATTCTACTGACCTTTCTTTGAGATTTGTGGATTGCATATGCCAACTTTCAGGAGGATAAAGTAATAGTTTATAAAGCTAGTGATTTATAGAAAGAGAAAAAATATTTTGTCCTGTCAGGCCTGTGTGAGAAGGACAGTTGTCTCAGGTATTTTTGAAAGGAAAAAAAAAAAAAAGGCTGTATCTAAGATATAAGTCTGTAGTGCTAGAAAATGTCAGGAAACATCAGTAACTCTTCACTTGTGGTTTCCCCCAGACCCTCACTTGTTTACCTTACCTTAGGGTATGGCTTTGCCATTTCTTGACTGATCTGTTCCTCCATGCTTAAGTGTTTCTGTTCTAATTGTTGTCAAAGAATATGTGGAAGAAATTTGTATGTCTATGGAAGTTACACAAAATTAGACATTGTTCTTTCCCTTTCCCTTTAGCATTTGATGGGTTGGTAGCCTAGGTTTTTAGTGATTTTTTTCCCCCTATATTGTTGACAAGCCTCCATTTTATGAGGATATGTTTTTCTTCCTCCAAATCAAATGGATAGTTACTATTTTTCTGGGTTGCAGTTGTTGCATTTTTCATGCTGAAGGCTTTTTTTTTCCACCTAAATGTTATTTTAATGAGACCCATTCTTGAATTCTCTAAGCCCCTACCATTTCCTTGCTTTCTCCCAGTGAATGCAGTAATAAGCAGAAAAGATGAGCTTGTTTGGGTTTTCTGTTTTAAATGAAAGAACAGGATTGTTGCCCAGGCACATGGTGATTTTACAGCTAAAGGCATTTCTTTGAATGTTTCTCTGTATTTCCTCCAGAGTCTTGGTCTATGAACTTGCCCAAATTCACCACTTTGGGCAGGTTCCTTGTTAAGCTTCTGGGAAGCTCTGATTCCACATGTATAATAACCACCAGTTGCAAATAATTCATTCCAGACCTCAACGTATCCCGTTTCTTTTGTGAGACATTCCTTTAGTTTTTCCTCTTGAAGCAGCTTCTCTACTAAGAGCTCTCAAAGGGCCTATTTCTTGGGGAAAGAACTAAGTATAATTTACTACTTAAATGTACTACTTAAACTGTTCTTTGTGTGTATGTGGGCATGTAGATGCATGTATGTGAAACTAAGAGGACATTTGTTGGTTTAAACTTACCTATTCCCCCTCTAAATTCTCAAAACCAAATTATTTTTGTTTCCAATCTTACTTCATTGTTAAAATCAGGAATTTGGTGAGGACTGTATTAGCTAATTTTGGAGGACTGAGGTAATGTGATTTCAGGGAATGAGAGTGTGAACATTACTGCAAGATGCCAGAATTGTAAAATAGCACTAAAGCCGGTTTTTACTTTCAAGAAAAAAGAATATTCATTTTAGAGCCCAATGTGTTAGAGGTATATATTTAGAAAACACTTTCATCACCATCCTATGATGTCCTTAGAATTAAGAAGTAAAATTAAATATTTCTAGAATTGATGTCCTCTGTGGGATTAGTGAATCAAGTTACTGACGCAGATCAATACATATCCTGTGCAATTATCAGTATTGAGTATTATCAGTATTGAGTGATGAGGGGCTCATAAAACATATGAGATAAGATTTCTGCTTTTAATGGATATGTTACATTGTTGTAAACATTGGCCACATACCTAAAGGGGGAAAAAATAGCTGCCACCCTTTTTATCCGTACAAATTAAGTCCCAAGTACTACATGTAATTGAGAATATAACCACAAATACTTGGTTGACATGACCTGTGCTTTGCAGGCCAGAAAACACCAGGTATGACATTAAGTAACTTACTCGAGGTTATACAACCAGTAGGTAGATGTCTGAGTCTTTGGCCCCCTTTCCTAAGAGTTCCATTCTGCCTGTTTAGCAGATACCCTCTGTCCTTGAATCCAGTCTGGTTCCTCTGAGTAATTTTCTACCCGCTGGCTTCTCACTCTGTCCGTCTGTGTTGTGTGCGGAGTTGAGCTCAGTTCTACATGGAGTGCTTTCCCCTACCATCGTAGCTCAAACAATATCTATCATGTTGTTTATAGTAAGTGTCTGGTGCAAAATTTTCCCTTGATGCTGTCCTTCTGATCTCATTTACCATGATTTTCCCAAACAACCAACATGTGCTGCTCCTCATGGATTTGCTTGTCTTTCTTAATTTTTCCCAGTGCAGTCTTTATAACTTACATATAAATACCTCCCGAGCCCATCCATTGGAGTTTCAGCAAGCCCTCTGCTCCTCTCTCTGCCCCCACTCAAACTGCCAGTGCCCCTGGCATTGTTATTCCGATGGCAGCAGCAAACTGAACATTTGATCCTCATGGTGACAGCGCCCAGGAGCACGTCCATGGCACCTGCAGCATTTTCCCAATGTCGCACACTCCTCCGGGCTCTGCTGAGCGTGCTGAACTTTGATCTCTTCCTCTGTCTGGATTATGGTCTTTTTTTTTCAATTCTCTATCTCATACAGACAAGCTACATCAAAGGTGCATTTAAATTACTTGCACAAATGAAGCTATACATCATCAGCCATAAAGAAAAAAATATATAAAAAATTAAAGAATGAAAAATGTATTAAATAATGTGGGTGGTTCTACTCATTATTCCACATATACTCTAGAATGTAGCTTTAATTTTTAAATCCAGCAGAACTACCAAAACAAGCCAACTACTTTAAGTACTGATACTTGGAGAAGAGTAGCTGTGCCAGTGCTGGGGGAGAAAACTGGCAGTGTTAGATTTATTGAGAGATAGTGTAGAATATTGGTCCTTAGAGTAGTAATTTTCTTAAGTATTTTTAAGAATACTTTGGGCATATGCATAAATTACCATTTCAAAATCAATTTAGAACTTGACCCCGTAGAAGATGTGTTACAGCTAAAGTATCCCCTGCACAACCCAGATGATTTTGAAGTAATTTGGTTATACCCCTGCTTTTGAAAGCTTTCTCCCCAGGTCCTGCAAATGTATTAACAGTTTTTTCCATTCACTGCTGCTCGACATCAGGTGGCCCTCTGAGGGTTCATGTCGCATTCAGGGTTAGGAGTACAATTGTCCATACTGACTCTTGTCTCAGATTTCGTGACTGACTTTTTATACTACTGGTCCTCAGTCTGGGTTAGTTCTGCCACCCAGGAGGCATTTGGAGATGTCTGAAGATATTTTGGTTGTCAAAACAGGGTTGGGGTATGGATGTGTGGGCATCTAGTCAGTAGGGGCCAGGATGCTGCTGAATATCCCGTAATGTATGGGAAGCCCCACAACAAGGATTATCGGGCCCCAAATGCAGTAGTGCTGAAGTTGAGAAAACACGGTTTTAACAGATGACATGTTTCCCCTGGGGATCTATGAGCTCTTGAAAGATGAAGATAGTAGTAGAAATACTTCAGTATTTCCTTTGGGAGCCATTTTTTGCACCAACAGCTATGTATCAAGGTCTTCCTCTCTGTTGGGAAGTTTACTAAGTGCCAAGCACAAAATTGTGTACAGTCCCATGATGTGAGCAAAAAGTCTGTAACTGCTGGTTGAATAGGTGCCTTACGCATT
Source organism: Mellivora capensis (assembly GCA_004024625.1). Taxonomy (NCBI): domain Eukaryota; kingdom Metazoa; phylum Chordata; class Mammalia; order Carnivora; family Mustelidae; genus Mellivora; species Mellivora capensis. Next base: position 95,061 of record PISX010003715.1, read on the forward strand.
ACTTATACCCCACACAGAGCACAGGCATGGTATAAAAATGTTGCTATGTAGATTTATGAGTTTTTTTCAAAATTAATGGAGGAAAAATGGTGTATAGCACTTAAAATGTCAGGGGAGAAGGAAGTTTTGTGATAAATGTATTGAGGGTACACATAGGGGGTTATTGTTAGAGTCAGTTGTTGATTCTTATTCCTAATATCAAACACAAAGGATCTATTTCTAGCATATAATGAATTCTGACCCTTGACAGAATCAATGAAACTTATGTGGCAGAAATTTCATGTATTTGGCGGGGGGGAATTCACGAGTATTCTAATCAGGGACTCAGAATAACCCAAATTGATCACTCTTGGGGTCAGCTGTGTTAGAGCATAGTCCTTTCAAATCTTTGAGTCCAGCAGGTAGCTCCAGCTTAGTGTTTATAATTGGTCCTTATAAGGACCAATGCAAAACAAATACTGTTTCTCTTTATAATTAGAAGGTAGTGTTTTGGACTTAATTTCATGGTAAAGGAATCTGACCAACATATCTAATTGAGAGGGTGACCAACATGTTCCAGTTGGCCCAGGACTTTTTTGGTTTCAGCACCGGGAGTCCTGTGAACTAGATGCTCAGTCCCAGCAACCTGGATTGGTGGGTCATCTGTAGGACACAGTTATTGCAGAACTCGTGACTGAGTTCTGGGAAGTGCTTATTTTTAAAGTACTTTATATAAGCACATCTTTTGTCCAAGTTTAAATATTTTGGCAAGAGTCTGTAGTTGTCTTAGGTGAAGCTTCGGTAAGAAATGTCTTATATATTCACTGACATATAGAGAGAAAAGTAGTGTGAAAAAATCTGTTGTATAAAGTCATAGAGCTCCATGTGTGGTGTTGCTCATTGAGGTTAAACAGATAATTCTTAAGGTAGATATTCTGTTTCTTGAGTGCTTTGATTATAGCTTGAGGTATCCTTTACGAAGACTAGAGCTGCCAAAATACTGGAAGTAGAATCTAAGAATCTGTAAGGGGAACATTTTATCTTAATTTTTGTATGTATGAGATGAAAATAAAACGTGACCTTGCAGAGTATATGGGAGGATTAAACCAGGTAATAGTATAGAGTGCCTGGGCTACATGAAGAGAAGAGTCCGTAATCGCAGGGGCCATTATGCAATTGGACATTTTGTCGTAAGCATTAAAGTTATTATGTTCTCCGGTCACAGGTACATAGACAAGTTCACGTGAATTTTATGCAGAAGAACAGAGTTGGTGCATCAGTGAGGGTTCATCATTGTTAATGTTTGTGCACCGTGTCTGTGCCAGGAAAACATTTTGTTAGAGTAGAAGCATACCTGTTGTGATCATCAGAATGGGTAGACTTGGCCTTTATTTACATCCCTGGACAACCCAAGAAGCCATCTATTTAGTTTTATAAATCATAGTTTCTAGGCTCCTTCAACAATTTTTGGATTATGAGGAGACAGGTAACTTGCGGAAGTGCACTTATGGTATATTTAATCATCTGTTTGTCAAAAACCCTGGATTTTTTTTTGCAAGCCTCTGGATTTGACTGAAGAGATGCATTTGTCATGCTAAGTGAGCGTCTCATTCCGTGCTTCTGTGTGCTGGGCCCTGATTAACCTCTTTAAAAAATCCTCCTGGTGCTGAGGGAAGGTGGCTGGGCTGCATATGGAAGCAGCATCCATGGGGGGCTTGCATCCATGGAGCTCTCCCCAGAGCCATTCGCATTTCCTCACCTTCTACCTCTGCCTCATCATCCCTCCCGTGTTCCAGCCTTTCTTCTCGTATTCATTCATTCTCCACACATGTCTTTGCCTGTAACCTACAGTGTCACGTGAATTGGTTACATGCACCAATTCAGATCCTGCCCTTGTGCTGCATCAAGGCTTCATCACAGATTGATCACTGAGGAACAGTGATCCTTATTAGTCAAATAAAAGAAACAAAACAAAAGAAAAAAAAACAACAGATCCTTATTAGTCAAATTTTCAGGGCTATGGTCTGAAAGCAGCCATCAATAAGCAGCGGAGTCTGTAGCTGAGGTCTGGGCACTAAAAAATGTTGGCGTGGGGGTGTATCTTTGTTTTCTTTCTAAGGATACCGAGAATGAGTCACGCACCAGGCAGACCACCTCTTCCATCCCACAGAAACATGAAAATAGGTAACTTGTTGCAAAAAACGGGAGATTTGGGGCACCTGGGTGGCTCAGGGGGTTAAGCCTCCACCTTTGGCTCAGGTCATGATCTCAGGGTCCTGAGATCGAACCCCGCATCAGGCTCTCTGCTCAGCAGGGAGCCTGCTTTCTCCTCTCTGCCTACCTCTCTGCCTACTTGTGATCTCTCTCTGTGTCAAATAAATAAATAAAACCTTTAAAAAAACAAACAAACCCAAAAGATTTAAAAAATGAGATAGAATAAAATATTTATTCAAGTCCGTGCAAAATCAGATGTTACTATTAACCTGTTTATTAGCTGGTGTCCAGCAGCAAAATTATCATTACCATAATAGCAATAATAGTAGTAACAAAAAATTACAGATTTATAAAATTCTGTCTATACAAAGCAATTTTTCATATACCTCTTATAAACCCTGCTGATCTATGCTTAGGTAGGTGCTTTTAGTTTTCTGAGGGAAAATAGACTCAAGAACCAATGAGGGTAATATTTTAATTCAGGTTTTCTAACTTCAGACCACAGAACCTCTACCAAGGAACCTCTACAAATGAATTCAGAAGGCTACATCCAAAACTTCCTGAGAATTGATAAAGAAATTGGTTGAAGGTTGAATACACCCTTTAGATAATCTTGAGTTGACCCTTCAGTTTTTAATCTTCTTATTACTCCAAACCAAACACAGTCCCCAGTGAAAATGAACCACAGCACACAAGTTTTGCCACAGCCCACAGTCTCATGGGAACATCCTCTGGTTTTGTTGTTGACTGTACTTGCTTCTTCCTGGGCTCAGTTCCCAGAGACTAGACCAGCCCATCTTGATGCTGACAAATACTGATGATAATGTGGAGTACCTCGCTATCAGAGCTGATGTTTTGGATATTGGCATCAGTCCATGCTATGCATAAACATGTCCTATTGCTCACTGCTTTGGGGAATACAGCTATCCTGGGAAACGTTACTTTCATTGACCCTGGTCCTGGTTCTGATTAATTTGAATTCACACTTAACATTGTGGAAGCTCACAGATGCCTCACAGTTAAGCTTGTGGCTTGTGAAAATACATTTTAAAATATCTGCTTATTAATTACTTCTCTATAAAATAAATACTGGATAAAAATACTAATTAGAGTATTCTCCAAAAGCACAATATGAGACAGTTTTGAAAATAAATTGTATTTTACTTTTAATTAATCATAGTTAAATTTCATTTGAAGAATGTATGTGAATGTTATTTAATAGTGTAATGACAGGTGCTTTAGTAGCCTGAAAGATTATTTTCAACATCAGATAATTACATCTGAATTTACCTTTCGGATGTAGGGGAAAAATTGGCTTTTTTGCTATTTATGTGTTTATTTTTTAAGCATCAAATTAGCTTAATGTAGAAAGGACTCATGTTTAAATGGAATATTCTTGATATTATTCCTCTTTATTAGTACACTTTTTAGAGAGGAAGGAAAGAGAGAGAGAGAGGGGTGGAAGCAGAGAGAGAGAGAGAGAATCTGAAGTAGACTCCCCAGCGCAGAGCCTGACGGGACTGGATCGCACAACCCTGAGGTCATGACCTGAGCTGAAATCATGGGTTGGATGCTCAACCGACTGAGCTACCCAGGCATCCCTGTTAATATGTATATTTGTTTACCTGAGTGATTTATTATATTTGGGTCAGTTTTTCAATCATATTTATACCCAGTTATGAAAAATTTTTGCCATTTGCATGTGGGTCTGAAATTAACTTATATACTGGTAGCTATCATAGTTTAAAGAAAAATCAACCTGTAATACGTCTCCAAGAATGTGATAAAATATGTTATTGAAATTGAGATGAGGAAGTTTGCCATAAACCAAGAGAAGGAAGATGTTCGTACCTTAACCGAAAAGTGCATCAACCATAACTGTAAAAACATGAAACATCCTCTTTAAAATCTTTTTCCAAAATTGATTTTCATGGGTTTCAAACTTATGTATTTCAAGATCAAATGAACCATATTACTCAGAGTGAAACTCAAGTAAAACTAATGAGACTTTCCTTCTTTGTGGCCTAAATTGTTTGATTAAATGACATATAGTATTTGCATTAAGATATTATTTGCTGTATTGAAATCTTACATTTCTGGATTTGGCTCTCTCAGGGTTCTTATAATTCATTCTGGTACTTTCTTTTAGCCTCCATAGTGTAATAAAATTCAATCAGAAATGTTACTCAGACGCCTCCATCAGAACTTTTGTATCAACATGGACGGGACTGGAAGAGATTATGCTGAGTGAAATAAGTCAACCAGAGAGAGTCAATTATCATATGGTTTCACTTATTTGTGGAGCATAACAAATAACACGGAGGACATGGGGAGATGGAGAGGAGAAGCGAGTTGAGGGAAATTGGAAGGGGAGATAAATCATGAGAGACTATGGACTCTGAAAAACAATCTGAGGGTTTTGGAGGGGTTAAAAAAAAAAAGAAATGTTACTCAGTTGAAGTCTTAGATTTTAGTAATTAAAATTATAAAATGCCTAATTTTTATTATATGCTATTATTAGGAGAATTTTTGATTAAGTGAACCTGATTCAAACAAAAAATATTTATCTTTCCAGTTTTGTTAAAGTACAAGCTATATGGGGCCATTCTTTTATATATTTTTATATTATTAATATATTTTTAAAAGATTTATTTATTTTAGAGAGACTGCGTGCACATGTATGTGCACATGGTGGGAGGGAAGGGTAGAAGGAGGTGGAGAGAGAGAATCTCAAGCAGATTCCTCACCAAGCTTAATCCCATGACCCTGGGATCATGACCCGAGCTGAATTCAAGAGTTGGATGCTTAATTACCTGAGCCACCCAGGTGCCCCAATGATATTTTTGCTAAGTACATCTGAAATGAAATGAATTACTTAGGGAAAAAATTACTTTGGAAAATTTAGCCTCTCTCTAGTCTAGTACTGTCAAATAGAAATATAATAGCTAGACATATAATGGAAAATTTTCTTATACTAATATTAGAAATTAAACATTTATCTAAAATATTATCTTTCAAATACATTAGTAATATGAAATTATTAGTGAAGTGTTGTGTATCTTTTTTTAGACTTCAGTTTTCAAAAAGATCATGTATTTCACCTACAGTAAGTACTCTATGGTACATCTCAGTTCACACTCCCCACAGTCTCAATGCTCAGTAGCCATGCGTGGCTAGTGGTTATTGTGTTGGAAGAGCAGCTGCAGACTGTGAGGCAAAACAGAGTGAGATGTATGGTCTAAGAACGTCTGTAATTACACTATTATCTGAAAGTGCCATATGTTCTGCATGGCATTCAGATCTGCTGGGAGTTCGTATGGACACACACACATGAATCTTGCGTGTTTGGGTTCAGCCCTCCAGAACAGATTTCTTGGTTTATAACACGTCTGACTTCTCCGACTACTAGCCCTTCCTTAGAACTCCAGTCTCTTGTCTCTGACTGTCATTCACTCTCATTCAGGTTAAATGCTAAACTGAGTGACCAGTGTTTAATGTTAATTTAATTGGACCTTTTTTTTTGGACTCTTAATCTGACCTTTGTGTGATATGAGTAGGTATAAACCTGACTTTTTTTGTTGTTGTTTTTTCCATTTTATTTCATTTCTTTTCAGTGTTCCTGTACTCATTGTTTATGCACCACACCCAGTGCTCCATGCAATACGTGCCCTCCATAATACCCACCACCTGGCTCACCCAACCCCCATCCCCTCCCCGCCAAAACCCTCAGTTTGTTTCTCAGAGTCCACAGTCTCTCATGGTTGGTCTCCCCCTCCGAGTTCCCCCAACTCACTTCTCTCCATTTCCCCATGTCCTCTGTGTTATTCCTTATGCTCCACAAGTAAGCAAAACCATATGATAATTGACTCTCTCTGCTTGACTTATTTCACGCAGCATAATCTCCTCCAGTCCCGTCCATGTTATAAAAGTTGGGTATTCATCCTTTCTGATGGAGGCATTGTATTTATGGACCATATCTTCTTTATCCATTTGTCCTGTGAAGGACATCTTGGTTCTTTCCACAGTTTGGTGACTGTGGCCATTGCTGCTATGAACATTGGGGTACAGATGGCCCATCTTTTCACTACATCAGTATGTTTGGGGTAAATACAGTAGTGCAATTGCAGGGTGTAAGAGTAGCTCTTTTTTTAATTTCTTAAGGAATCTCCACACAGTTTTCCAAAGTGGCTATACCAACTTGCATTCCCACCAACAGTGTAAGAGGGTTCCCCTTTCTCCACATCCTCTCCAACACATGTTATTTACTGTCTTGTTAATTTTGGCCGTTATAACTTAAACCCAAGTTTTAAAGTCTCCCTGTTAGCTCTATTTTGAAATGGAAGTTTCAGTTTGGTATTCCAGAAATCTGCTTTTGTTCTCAAATAAAACACTATAATGAAGTAGTTAGCTGTAGAATTATAAGAATTCTATAAAAGAAAGTTTACCTAATATTGAAACAGTGACAAGTTAGCACGTTAAGTTTATGTATAGCAAAAATACAGTGAAGTCTAGACTGTTGGTTTTTAGTGATTAAAATAGTTTCAAATACTTTACAAAATGTAAGTATAAAATGTATACTTTTTAACTCTTAAACTGTTTTAGTACCCTGTAGTTCCAATGTCTGATACATTATGGCTAGTATCTACTTAGGATTTCAAGTGCATGACACTTATGTCTATATCAGTAGTTGCTTATTAAATTTTACATTTGGCCATTTTGCACATTGATAAACAAGGAAATCTGTGTAAGTAAGTCTGCTTTTGTTAGCTTAATATAAGGAAGAAAAAGGACTTAAAAATACTAATGGGAGGCACAGTTTAAGGAAAAACAGAGAACATAAGCACAAAAGATTATTTCTCACACCATAAGATCTGATTATCATGGCAAGTCATAATGGGAGTTAGTAAATTTAGTTACAGTTACAGATTATTAGAATGTGCATGAAGAAATAAGATAGATGGGAGCTAGCTAGTAATCCTTTCATTTATTCATCATGTGTTATTGCTTTGTCTTTCATTATTATGTATTGAAAAAATGTTGGGGAAAGTGGAGACTTATGGATTACAGATCAACTAAATTTATGTAATATAATACTTTGAACAAAGTTTGATAGTTCTGCTTGATGTAGAGGAATAAAATCTTTTGGTAATTTAGTTTTCAAGTTTCTGGGAGCTCTGTTCGGCACAAAGAGGTATTGGGTCAGTAGGATAACTTCAGAAGGAGATACTGTCAAGGTATGAGAATTCACAGAATTGAGTAGGCCACTCTTGTCTCATGGTATAGCTAATTACAGCACAACTCCTCACTTCTCACACCCCTTTCCTCTCTGAATCAACATCCATTGTCAGGTGGCTTCACATCTTCTTCCACTAAAGAGAAAAAGTAGATGTTCCCAACCCTTGACTTTGATTTGACTCCAAGATTTGCTTTGGCCAGTGGAATGTTAAGGGGTGTGATTTGACTGAATGGTTGTCCCTTGTGCCACTGCCATCACCAGGAGACCATATACCTGTGGTGACTCACTTGTCTTCTGAGAATAGGAGTGATGTGTGGAGCAGGTGCAAGTCTAGCCTAGACCAGTCGACCCTTAAACCACCTGCAGACTTGTAAGCTAAATGAACGCCTACTACTAACAATAAATGCAGTGCTAGCTAACCTTCTCAAAAGCAGACTGATTTTAGTGACAGGTGAGTAATCAGTGATTGGACAGAGGAAATAGGTTGGTGGTGGGTAGAGAGGAGCAAGAGGGAGGGTAGCAGAGGATGTGAGGACACTTCTCAGAGTGGTGGTTATGTTTACAGTCTCGCCAGTAGCCGTGGCCCCATGGGGTGGTCGTGGGTCATGTGGGTCACATTTTCCTATTTAGATATATGCAGTTTGCTGTTGGCAGCATGTTGGGGCCACCTAAATTACTTGACTCCACATAGGAGGGTTCCAGACCATTTTGTTCTCTGGTTCCACCATGGCAGCTTCCCTGTGATGGGAATATAGTCATGCCCGTGTGATTTTGAATACTGATGCAATCTCTCCATTCCTGTGTAAGTGGTACGTAGATTTCATTTATCAGTCACTAACTGTGTTTTAGGCCCTAGTCCAGGCTCTGAGGAGATGAAGTGAATGAAATAGTCCAAAATATTTGCCCACGAGGAACTTAAGTTCTTCTAGGTGCGAGAAACATAAGCATGAAGTAAATACTAAAACATCATATGCATTCAATTTGATCAGTCTTAAATGAAAAAAAAAGGGAAATAAAAGGGGAAAAATAAAAGAAAAGGGAGAAGAGAGTATTCAGAAATGGAAAAAATTATAATGGTTTTCTAGTTATTATGCAGAATACTTATATCCTTTGCAGTAGTTAGGTAATCAAGGCATGCTCTAATTGAAACATATTTTATATGAAATTCTAAACATGTTCATTATTAAACAAATATTTATTATGCACACATCTGTGCTAAGCAATGGGAAGATCAGGAATGATATGGGGTATTCATTTTGGAAATATTTAGTACATGTGCATAAAAGAAATAGAAGATAGTTTCAACTTTTAAAAAGAGGAGTATAGTCTCAAATGTCTTCAGGAATTACACAGCTAATTAAACCTGCACAATATAGACACAAGAGTGATGGAGGCAGTGCTGGCTATATGATACTGACAGAGCATGACCCGGCTGCAGGCATTTTACAGACTGTGCACTTATTTATTTATTTTAGAGAAAGAGAGCAAACAAGGACTCGCATGAGTGCTAGTTAGGGGGTGGCTCAGAAGGGGTGGGGGAGAGAGAGAAAATTTCAAGCAGACTCCCCACTGAACATGGAGCTCAGGACTGCGAGATCATGACCTGAGCCAAAATCAGCAGTTGGCCGCTTAACCAGCTGAGCCACCGAGGTGTCCCCATGCCTATCTTTAAACACTTGACAGTGTCTGCGAAGGCCTGAAGGTTTGCACGCCAAGTACAGGCCTTCAACTTCCAGTCTTTAGCCCATGACTGTATATAGTTGACCTTCCCACACTTGCAGCCCCAAAGCCTCCTATAACTTTGGAATCCCCTAAACCTTAACTACTGGAAATCTTATGGATGATATTAATGGTGGATATTACATATTTTGTGTATGTATTATATTACTGTATTCTTAAAGTAACTAGAGAAAAGAAAATGTTATTAAGAAGTTCATAAGAAAGAGAAAATACATTTTTAGTGCTCTACTGTGTTTATTAAAAAATCCCCATGGGAGTGGACTCTCATAGTTCAAACCCAGGTTGCTTCAGAGTCGACTGCATGTTTAAATGGTAGTATCTCTTTATAATAGTTGTGAGTTAATGCCTTCAAGTAAAGGATACAATCACAGTGATTAAACAAAACAACACAGCAGCACCCTATTTATTCTTCATGCAGGGTCCTTGGCAGTGTTTCTAGTTGGGTGGTGTTTGTATTTGCTGTCTTCCCAGTAAGCCTGAGGGACCTTGCTTCTCTCCCTACATGGACATTTCTAGATCCACTTGGTATTGATGGGCAGTGGCTCCCTGAGCATTCAATCTCTTTCCTCCCAAGTGGGGACAGCATTTCTCTGACCAGGCAATCTGCACATACCAGACTATCAGTCATAGACTAAAAGCATCTTGGGGAGATGAGGGCAGATCTTGAGGGGGATAAACACCATCTGGTGATGTTTTCACCAAGCGAAGCTTTGTGTTGTCTCTGGACCAGAGAGAGCAGCTTTCTTAAAGTGCCAGGGGTGAGGATTTCTTTATCAGAGATTGTTTAGGTAAATGTGGGGGTTTGCAATTCTCAAAGCATCCAGACAAATAGCCCATCCTCTGTTGTAAGGTCTGATTTCTTCCCTACTGTTGTCCTGATTTTTAGCAGGTTGCTTGTAAGGGCTATTTAATCGTGGTTGTTTTTTGTATTTATCACACACCATCAGAAGCACGAGGTCCTTGTTACTGTCTGCTCAGAGGGTGATCCACTTTCATCACACCCAGGTGAGGGTTCTAGTTCTGAGGATCATTTATGGTGTGAGTTGTTTTAAGATTGATCCTCCCAGTAAGAGATTCTGACAGAAGTTTGTGTGTTCCAGTCTAGTATTTATTTGGAAGGTGATAGTAATAAAAGTAATTGATGGTAGTAGCCAATAAGAGGCTTTGTTTAATGGGTTACAACTCTAAGCAAGTGGGATTTTAGAGTTTGTATGTTGTTGCCACTTGCAGCCAAACATAATTCTAGGTAACAGAGTTAGGTACATTCTGTTGTTTGCTACCAAGATTTATGACTGGTGAGGCACATTTGTTTAGTTACATCAACTATAAAGTCGTCCCTATGTATTGAGTGTTCTCTGTTGTAACAGGTACTGTGCTAAGTATTTTACATACACTACCATTTGATCCTTCCAATACTTCAATAGAAATACTGTTATCCACCTTTCACAGAGGATGGATTTGAAGCTCAGAGCATTGCCTCAGTTTCCTGGGGTCGCACAATTCATTAAGTGACAGAACCACATCTTACTTACATATCTTCCTGATTAGAAAGTTGCACTTTGATTGCTGTAACACCTCACAACTGATTCTGTAGTAAAAAATCCACACTGTCATTGAGTTGAAATTCTTTCTTGCCCTAGCTTAGGTTCTTTGTGCCCAACCAACGTCTTTATCATTGTATCTCTTTATCTGAAGGCTTAAAAAAATCCCTGATGGTAACAGTTACTCTATCTTCTGATCCATCAGTATTCTTTTTACAGGCAAACAAATCTTTAGTTTCTCATTTTATTTATTTATTTTTGTTGTTGCATTAATGTACACATGCTATAGACTATGTACTGACAAGTACTATCTAGAATGAAATATAAAATCGTGTGAATGGCCTTTCTGTCTGGTATATAAGAGGACGATCACCTCTCTTGTAGAATGTATATTAGGACTACCATTGCTTAAACTTATCATACTTCTGAATCATGTTGAATAAATTTAGTTTTAACCTTTTCATATGAACTATTATTTAGCTAGCTTTTCTCCATTCTGAATATACCATTTTTTAGACCCAGATGTAGGATCTTGAACTTATCACCATTTTTACTTTATGAATATTAATGTGTTGATTTAGATCTGTCAGTATCTCTCTCTCTTTTAATGAGAGAAGGCATGAAAGGGGGAAGGTCAGAGGGAGAAGCAGACTCCTGCTGAGCAGGGAGCCCAATGTGGGACTGGAACTCAGGACTCTGGGATCATGACCTGAGCCAAAGGCAGTCGGTTAACCAACTGAGCCACCCACATGCCCCCAATATCTCTTTTAGTCTGTTATCAAACATAGTCAGCAAGCCTTCCAGCTTTGTGTTTTTCTCAAATATAAATAAATAGACTTTTATAGCTTCTCAGAGGTATAGTAAATTGAAGTAGGCTAAACATATTATAGTAGTTGAAATATCTAATTTGAAATTGATTCTAAATTGTACTTGAGTGTTATAATTTAATATTGATTAAAATTTTATTAGACAAACACAAAGCCTCTGTCTCTCTCACAAAACTATTTTGGAAAACTTCTTCTTTGCTCAATTCAGCTTTACTACTTGTATTATATTTCTAGAATCTCTTAGTATGGTAATGAGTTTATTAAAAGGAGAGAGGGAAAGTGGCTCATTAATTAGTTTTTAGAACTTAATCTTAAATATTCATTCTAAAATCTTATTTTTGGCTTATTTTAACTTCACTGATGCATATTTTGTGGTATCCTCCTTCATCTTTTTGGAAAATTGATCCTTTGCCCATCTTTGGCTTTCTGACTCCTCTCCTGTTCTATCCAACTCTGTAATGATCATATCTGCCCAGATTCCATTCACGATCCATCTTCCTTTTTGGCCAAGACCTAGATTCATATATTGCATAAAAGCTGCTTCGCACTTCTGCAACTGCAAGAAAATTCAGAGTCCTCTCAGTAATATTCAGTCACTCTATTTTAGACAGAAAATCATGTTTCTAGACAGAGAAGATAAAAGCAAAATAGTAATTAGAGAAGTTGGAACCTGTTGTTATTCATGAGCTCTGAGCACCACAGCTATGGCTTCCTGGGAATTTGGGGAAACCTCCAAAATTTTAACTTTTTTATTGAAGCAATATGTTAGCAATGTAGAAAAATAAAACTAAGACCACTCCAGATGTGTGTGCATATAGATGTGTATGATCATTATTATGTTAGTTTACTTTAATGCATACTGGCATATAGTATATATATAATTGTTATATAATTATATTTCTTGATGGCCCCATAGTATTCCATTATGTGTATTTACTGTTACTACTTAACACACATGGATGGGCATTTTAATTCTTTCAAAAGAGAAATTTTAAAATTATACTTACTAAATACAATATGTATTTCATCCTTATTTCTTAAAATTAAGGTTATTATTTTATTACCCAGAAGATATGCTTGCAATTATGGCTAAAATCATGTCAGTATTTTATTTGAAATTGTTCTCCAGATTAGCAGCGATTTTTTTATTAGTTTCAGAAGTAGAATTTTGTAATTCATCAGTTGCATAAAACACCCAGTGTTCATTCCATCAGGCGTCCTCCTTAATGCCCAACACTCAGTTACCCCATCCCCCAGTTGACTCCCCCGCAGCAGCCTTCAGTTTATTTCCTAGATTTTAGCATCTCCCATGGTTTGTCTCCCTTTCAGTTTTCATCTTATTTTATTGTTCCTTTCGTTCCCCTTTGTTCATCCATTTTGTTTCTTAAATTATATACATGATGAAATCATATGATAACTTTCTCTGACTGACTTAGATCACTTAGCATAATACCCTCTAGTTCCATCCACGTCATTGCAAATGGCAAGATTTCAGTTGACACTTGGGCTCTTTCATAGTTTGGCTCTTGTTGATAATGTGGCTGTAAACATTAGGGTACAGGTGCCCCTTCGAATCACTATGTTTATATCCTTTATCTAGCAGTATAATTCCTGGGCTGTAGGGTAGCTCTGTTTTTACCTTTTTGAGGAACCTTCATACTGTTTTCCAGAGTGGCTGCACTAGTTTACATTCCTACCAACAGTGTAAGAGGGTTCCCTTTTTTTTCTGCATCCTCACCAACATTTGTTGTTTCTTGAGTTGTTAGTTTTATAGATTGGCAGTGATTTTGGTCTTGAATTACAAGGCACTTAAAATGTTCTGTGTTGTTAGTAAACAACATTGCCTTACATATTGCACTTTGACTCAGTAAATGGATATTCAGTAGAATTTTAAATAATTAAATTTCAGTTTACTTTTATATTTCTAAATTATTTTTTGCTTTAGTCCATAAAATATTGCAATAAACATTCAGTCTTAGTAACTGTAAACCCAAGTAAACAAGCAGAAATAATGTGTAGGTATGTGTTTGGTAATTGTACCTCTTAATTTTATAATATATCTCCTCACAGCTTCTTCATCATATTTTTCCCCATAAGTGACAGATCTTTCTTACTGGATGATACTAGGTCTTACGTCATTCAAGTAGATAGTTCTAAATTTAAGAATAGTAGATATCTACCAGGTTAAAGAAAAATGAGAGGCTCATGATTATCCATCCTGCCCAGTTTATAAAGATATAATCAGTTGTGGGATGTAAATTCTCCACATTGTTCCCACATCTGCTTACATTTTGTTGTGGCGGACCTGAGCATGATTACTGAAACCTAACTGTGAGAACCAATGTAAAAAATAACACATTTTAAGACAAAAGATTTTTATAAAACTGTGTTGTTAGGAATACATGACCTTGTACATGATTTGTAAGTGTTAATAATGGAAATTCACTGAATACTGGATAGTGCAGGAAACTCAAGAATGGTCCCAGGCTTCCTTAGGCTTCTTGGGGGATCTTAGCTAAATTATGTGAGCATGGGCAATGTTCATCCCCTAACTAAATGTATGCCATGAATTAAGTGAGAGGTCATGAAGCTCTACAAAGTTGAAAGTCTCAGTGATCACAAATGGTGCAGTGCCCTGCAGGAAGAACCAAGTAAATGAAGAAGGACATGGAGCTGCCAATAAGAAAGCCATGAAACTGAGATAATTTCTAAATACTCTTTGACCTTTATTTAATCAACTATTAATTGGCTGCCCTCAACTTATAGTGGTTTTGGCAACTGCTAGAGATAGAAAAGTGATGAGTGAAACCGAACTGTTTTGAGTCAGAGCTTCTGACATCAAGGATGATGCTGTGTACACAGTCAAAATGAGGCCTGGTACCCATCTGTGACTCTGAAGCACATTGCTGAGAGACATACAGGTGGAGCCCTTCCACACGCATGGAGGAGTTGGGTAGGGCTTTTGTGAGAACTGGGATCAGAGATAAGCCATAGGGATTCATATGGTTTGGTATGAAGAGAGAAAGAACAATAGATACTGAGAAGTTTATGAATTATTTGAATTCCCTGTAGAATCTGGTGCCTCTGACTGTTTTTCTGGTGATTCCTTTCAAGGACTCTTTTCATATAACCTTGGGCTATTAAAAATTGAACTGGATCTTTTTCCAGCTTCATTAGTTCCCAGGACCTTCATTGAGAGAGCTCTGCTGTGTGTCAGGAACTACAGCAGCTCCAGACCAGGAATCTTTGTGTTTCTGTTGGTGAGTCTTGATCACCCAAGGACAGCCCTCTCTTTCCCAGGGTTTATGAAGACACAGGCTTCATCATGCTGACATCTCATAGACTCACACATTATGTAGAAGAGTGGTTTTGCGAGTGGTGGGAGGAAATGAGAGGTAGTAGAGCAGTGGGAAAGGATAAAACTTCTTTGAACACGTTGGAAGTTAAAGTATTTTGTTTAATAAATTAGAACTGTATCAAACATACATTTGAAACAAAATTAACATTGCTTTAATTTATTCAAAGATCCTAAAATGGGAAATGGATATGTAACATTAAATGAATATGTTTTCAAAGGTTACTCATTATTAGTGTTCATCCTCATGTTTACTCTATTTAATCATAGATAATTAGAAAGATTATGTGATTCAGCTCAGAAAATATACAGAATAGTAAATGAAAAATAAAGTGTATTTGAAAGGCTCTGAAAATATATGATGGCATCAAGTTCAGCTCTCTGAACTGCAGACATTATTGCTCACGTGTATCACTGCTTGATATTGAGCAAAGATGTTTTATATTGAACAAAGGCATAAATATGATTAAAGTTGAATATCTCGCAATACAGAAACATATGAGGTATATGCTGTTGGAAACCAATATCTGGTAAATATACCACAAGTCTCTATGCACTGTAGTCATAGAGACTTTGCCATAATGCAAAGGGACATAAACTTCACTTTATTTTATTTTGCTGGAATCTTTCCCTAATTCTCCATATGCACAATTGGGGCCAGCCTAGATCTTAGCTCTTTGACTTTGATATAGAGTTTAGCTTTGACTTCTTCCCAATAACAAATTTGAATGTCTTCGCAAACATGACTTTTAGGTGGGATAGCAAGGATGCTTTGTTAACGTAAATCTTTTAATAATACATTGCTAAATAATAAGAGGGAAATGTCCAAAGACATCTTTTTCTGGATGTTAGAATGATAAGTCTTAATGAATTTAGAATATGAGAATATATTAATATAGTGAATGAATCTTATATCAAATAACCAAATCATACCTTGTCAGTAGTGAAATAGTAACCAAAATAATTTCCAACATTCCTCATTGAAAATTTTTCAATAATCTAGGGATCCTGCATGCAAGAGACATTTCCTACCGATTTATAATATATACTAGCATAGGAAAAAGGGTCAGAGAACTTGTATATTAAAGAATTCCACATAACTTTGTTTTAATCTGTGTACTGTGAAGCCATTTTCTCTATTTAATCCCTCCTAACCAAGGCTTTGCACA
Organism: Mellivora capensis; assembly: GCA_004024625.1. Classification (NCBI taxonomy): domain Eukaryota; kingdom Metazoa; phylum Chordata; class Mammalia; order Carnivora; family Mustelidae; genus Mellivora; species Mellivora capensis. The sequence goes on from PISX010003715.1 coordinate 111,122, forward strand.
TTTGAATTTAAAATCAGAAACACAATAAAGCTATTGGTATATTTACAAAATCCTTACGATATTTTTAAGTCTTTACAATGAGCTTATATTACTTTTAAAGTCAGAATATATAGTAAAGGTTTTTTTGAGAAAGGTTTTCATTGAACAATTTTGACAGAAATATTTTGAAATATATGAGTATCATAGCAAGATTTCCTGTTTAAAAGAGTATGATGCCAGCATAGAAATATATTGACTTTTAAATTTTTATTGGCTTATAGCAACAGTGACTTATTTTTATTCCTGATTTTGTTGGTTGGGAACAGGCCTTCACTGGGGACTCATCTGCTGGCCATGGTGAAGGCAGGAGTGGCGCCTGTTAGCAGCTTCCTTGGGCAGGAGGGCTGGGCTTGAACTCTCAGGAAAGCTTCGCTGGGTCACATTTCGGACCACTCAGAGCTCCTCTGTGCTTCTGTCTTCTTCGTTACTGTTGTGTTGCATGATCTCCAGCATCTAGCTAGAGCTTCTGTTCTGCAGGGCAGCTTGGTTTTTAGTAACACTAATATTTTAAACCATTAGTGCACACTTTGTTTATTTTATAAGTGGTGAGAACATCATTAAGTAGGAGGAAAGCTAAGAGCTCAGCAGTTTGAAGAGATTCGAGGTAGGGTTCAGGTATTGCCGTTCACCTTTCTTTTTAAGGACAGTTTGGTAGCTTTCAGTTTCTCACATGACTAACTTTTCCATCAGTATGTCTCTGTTTTATTTGCTGGGGATTTTAATACAGGTCTATCAGATGAATTTTATTTAATAGGTTAGATAGCAGGATTTAAACGCTCAATAGGAAATTTCTACTCAAGGATTGAAATCGAGGTTTCCAGGCCTTTTCAAATTTTGTGTGTGAAAGATTAGTGCCTTCTCTGGGTGACACCAAGGTTTACCTGCTGAATGTACTGGTTTATGGCCCACTTCTTGTTCTGTCTGAAAGATTCCTCGGTCTTGGGACTTATTTAGAGAATATCATATTCAGGTACTTCTTTTGGGTGATGGGAAGAATATGTGACCCCAAAATATATTGCTTTGGCACATGTTTTATTTTGAGCTGAAGGCAATCAAGATACAGCAGCCTCAAGAAGATCTTTTTACTTCTCCCTAAACTACCTAAAGTGATTTAGATGGGAGTAGGGGCTTGGCTCAGAGAGAGCTATTTTCAGAGATAACGTTTATCTGAGTGAAGTGTCTGTAGGGCAGAGCAAACATCTGATCATCAGACCTGTGCTCTTCACAGTGTCCTGTGAATTACTCTCCTCCCTCCTGACCTCCTGACCTGAAGTCCCAGGCCCCCCCACACTGCTTAGTTTAGGATGGCACAGAAGCCTTGGCTGCTCCTTATGCTTTTGGGTTCATAGCTGTGCAGAGCTCCTATGCATACTAAGTTAAGTTTGTTTTGCTTCTGTTCATCTGTCTTATGCCAATTAAAGTATTAGACAAGCCAGAGAACCTAGAAGAGTAGGAAAAAAATTTTTCCTCCCTTGTGTGGACTTCCCAGAGATTTAATTCAGTAGGATGAATCTATAGTAAAAACTGAGATGATATGTTTTAGAAAATAAAGGAAAGCTTTAAAAAGCCTATATCAGTTGTTTTTGTACTTTTATAATGTTTATGGTACAGAGGAGATAATAAGCAGAATTAAACTTTTTGATAAACTTTTCCAAGTTAATTTCATTCCAGTTTCTAAAATTATACTGTCCACTGATGAACCTTAATACAGGCGTCCTTCTGTTCTACTGTGCTTTGTTGTACTGCACCTCACAGACTGCATTTCTTACACAGTGAAGGCTTGCGGCAGCCCTTTGCCGAACAAGACTATTGGCACCCTTTTTCCACTAGCATCTGCTCATTCTGTGTCTCATTTGGTAATTCTTATAATATTTCAAATTTTGTCATTACTGTTATATCTGTTACAGTGATCTGTGACCAGTGATTACAGTTCACTAAAAGCTCATATAATAGTTAGCATATTTTAGCAATAGGGATATTTAATATTAAGGTACATAAATTGTTTTAGACATAATGCTATTGCGAACTTGGACTACAGTGTAGACTGTAGTGTCATGTAAACAGAACTTTTATATGTAGTGGGAAAGCAAAACATTCATTTGACTCCCTTTATTGTGATACTCACTTTATTGTGGTTTAGAACTGAACCCTTAATATCTTTGAGATATTCATATGTTTTCTTAAGTAAAAAATAGAAAACATACAATATTTAAAATTTTTCTCATGAAGATGCAAAGAAACAAAAGTCTCTTAAGAACAGGTAGCCATACCTGTTAAAAAAAAGATTGAGGGGAGGAGTCAAGATGGTGGAGAAGTAGCAGGCTGAGAGGACATCAGGTAGCAGGAGATCAGCTAGATAGCTTATCAAACCATTGCGAACACCTACAAGTCCAACAGGAGATCGGAGAGAAGAAGAGCAGCAATTCTAGAAAAAAAATCGACCACTTTCTGAAAGGTAGGACAGGCGAAGAAGCGAATCCAAAGCGACGGGAAGATAGACTGGGGGTGGGTAGGGGCCAGCTCCCGGCAAGCGGCAGAGCAACGGAGCACTAAATCAGGACTTTTAAAAGTCTGCTCCACTGAGGGACATTACTGCAGAGACTAAACCAGGGTGAAGCCCATGCGGGATCAGCGTGGCCCCAGGTCCCGTGGAGTCACAGAATGATCAGGGGTGTCTGAGTGTCGCAGAGCTCTCAGGTATTAGAGCGGGGAAGCCGGCTACAGAAACAGAGCTGAGGAGTGAGCTCTCAACTTGGGGTTACCTTGAACCATAATCCGTGGCACAGGTCACTGCTCTGTGAGTGGGGTCCCCACAGGATCTGGGAAGACCACCCTGGAAGAGCTCAGGGATCTGCAGGGTTCAGAGACTCCAGGCGGAGCTGTGTGCCAGAGACAGAGAAGCTTGGTCACAGGCTGGGTGAGCTCAAAGCACAGCCAAAGGCCAGAGAGATGGGAGTGATTGAACGTTTTTCTCTGAGGGCACATTGAGGAGTGGGGCCCCGAGCTCTTGGCTCCTCCGGGCCGGAGATTGGAAGGTCACCATTTTCACATCCTGGGTCATAAATCAGGTCTCAACCAGTATCAAAAGATTGGGATCATTCCCTGCACATTTTCAGACCACAATGCTCTGAAGCTAGAACTCAATCCCAAGAAGCAATTTGGAAAGAACCCAAATACATGGAGACTAAACAGCATCCTTCTAAAAAGTGAATGGGTCAACCAAGAAATTAAAGAAGAATTGAAAAGATTCATGGAAACAAATGATAATGAAAACACAATGGTTCAAAATCTGTGGGACACAGCAAAGGCAGTCCTGAGAGGAAAATATATAGCGATACAAGCCTTTCTCAAGAAACAAGAAAGGTCTCAAGTAAACAACCTAACCCTACACCTAAAGGAGCTGGAGAAAGAACAAGAAATAAAGCCTAAACCCAACAGGAGAAGAGAAATAATAAAGATCAGAGCAGAAATCAATGAAAAAGAAACCAAAAAAAACAATAGCACAAATCAACAAAACTAGGAGCCGGTTATTTGAAAGAATTAATAAGATTGATAAACCCCTGAGAAGACTTATCAAAAAGAAAAGAGAAAGGACCAAAATAAATAAAATCATGAATGAAAGAGGAGAGATCACAACCAACACCGAAGAAATACAATTATAAGAACATATTATGAGCAACTCTACGCCAACAAATTTGACAATCTGGAAGAAATCGATGCATTCCTTGAGACATATAAACTATCACAACTGAACCAGGAAGAAATAGAAAACCTGAACAGACCCATAACCAGTAAGGAGATTGAAACACTCATCAAAAATATCCCAACAAACAAGAGCCCAGGGCCAGACAGCTTCCCAGGGGAATTCTACAAAACATTTAAAGAAGAATTAATTCCTATTCTCCTGAAACTGTTCCAAAACATAGAAATGGAAGGAAAACTTCCAAACTCATTTTATGAGGCCAGCAATCACCTTGATCCCAAAACCAGACAAGGATCCCATAAAAAAAGAGAATTACAGACCAATGTCCTTGATGAACACAAATGTGAAAATTCTCATCAAAATACTATCCATAGGATCCAACAGTACATTAAAAGGATTATTCACCACGACCACATGGGATTTATTCCAGGGCTGCAAGGTTGGTTCAACATCCGCAAATCAGTCAATGTAATACAATACATTAATAAAAGAAAGAACAAGAATCATATGATACTCTCAATAGATGCTGAAAAAGCATTTGACAAAGTACAGCATCCCTTCCTGATCGAAACTCTTCAAAGTGTAGGGACAGAGGGCACATACCTCAATATTATCAAAGCCATCTATGAAAAACCCACTGCAAATATCATTCTCAATGGAAAAAAAAACTGAAAGCTTTTCCACTAAGGTCAGGAACACGGGAGGGATGTCCATTATCACCACTGCTATTCAACATAGTACTAGAAATCCTAGCCTCAGCAATCAGACAACAAAAAGAAATTAAAGGTATCCCAATCAGCAAAGAAGAAGTCAAACTATCACTCTTTGCAAATGTTATGATACTATATGGGGAAAACCCAAAAGACTCCACTCCAAAACTGCCAGAAATTGTAGAGGAATTCAGTAAAGTGTCGGGATATAAAGTCAGTGCACAGAAGTCAGTTTTATTTCTTTACACCAACAAGACAGAAGAAAGAGAAATTAAAGAGTCAATCCCATTTACAATTCCATCCAAAACCATAAGATACCTAGGAATAAACCTAACCAAAGAGGCAAAGAATCTATAATCAGAAAACTATAAAGTACTCATGAAAGAAATTGAGGAAGAGACAAAGAAATGGAAAAATGTTCCATGCTCCTGGATCGGAAGAAAAATTTTGTGAAAATGTCTATGCTACCTAAAGCAATCTACACGTGTCATGCAATCCCTATCAAAATCCCATCCATTTTTTTCAAGGAAATGCAACAAATAATCCTAAAATTCATATGGAACCAGAAAAGACCTCGAATACCCAAAGGAATATTGAAAAAGAAAGCCAAAGTTGGTGGCATCACAATTCCAGATTTCAATCTCTATTACAAAGCTGTCATCAAGACAGTGTGGTAATGGCACAAAAACAGACACATAGATCAATGGAACAGAATAGAGAGCCCAGAAATAGGCCCTCATCTCTATGGCCAACTAATCTTTGACAAAGCAGGAAAGAATGTCCAATCGAAAAAAGACAGCCTCTTCAACAAATGGTGTTGGGAAAATTGGACAGCCACATGCAGAAATGTGAAATTGGACCATTTCCTTACACCACACACAAAAATAGACTCAAAATGGTTGAAGGATCTCAATTTGAGAAAGGAATCCATCAAAATCCTTGGGGAGTTTTCCTTGAGAACACAGGTAGCATCCTCTTCGACCTCAGCAGCAGCCACATCTTTGTAGCAACATCGCCAAAGGCAAGGGAAGCAAGGGCAAAAATGAACTATTGGGATTTCATCAAGATCAAAAGCTTTTGCACAGCAAAGGAAACAGTTAACAAAACCAAAAGACAACTGACAGAATGGGAGAAGATATTTGCAAACAACACATCAGATAAAGGGCTAGTATCCAAAATCTATAAAGAGCTTAGCAAACTCAATACCCAAAGAACAAATAATCCAATTCAGAAATGGGTAGAGGACATGAACAGACATTTCTGCAAAGAAGACATCCAGATGACCAACAGACACATGAAAAAATGCTCCACATCACTCGGCATCAGGGAAATACAAATCAAAACCATAATGAGATACCACCTCACACCAGTCAGAATGGCTAAAATTAGCAAGTCAGGAAATGACAGAGGCTGGTGAGGATGCGGGGAAAGGGGAACCCTCCTACACTGTTGGTGGGAATGCAAGCTGGTGCCATCACTCTGGAAAACAGCATGGAGGTTCCTCCAAAAGTTGAAAATAGAGCTATCCTATGACCTAGCAATGGCACTACTGAGTATTTACTGTAAAGATACAAATATAGTGATCTGAAGGGGCATGTGCACCTGAATGTTTATAGCAGCAATGTCCACAATAGCCAAACTATGGAAAGAACCTAGATGTTCATCAACAGATAAATGGATAAAGAAGGTGTGGTATATATATACAATAGAATACTATGCAGCCATGTAAAGAAATGAAATCTTGCCATTTGCGACAATGTGGATGGAACTAGAGGGTATTATGCTTAGCGAAATAAGTCAGTTGGAGAAAGACAACTATCATATTATCTCCCTGATATGAGGAAGTGGAGATGCAATGTGGGGGGCTTGGGGGGTAAGAAAAGAATAAATGAAACAAGATGGGATCAGGAGGGAGAGAAACCATAAGAGACTCTTAATGTCACAAAACAAACTGATGGTGGCCAAGGGGAGGGGGGCAAAGAGAGGGTGGTGGGGTTATGGACACTGGGGAGGGTATGTGCTATGGTGAGTGCTGTGAAGTGTATAAACCTGGTGATTCACAGACCTGTACCCCTGGGGCTAATAATACATAATGTGTTTATAAAAAATTTTTAAAAAATTGAATTTATAGTTAAAAACCATCCAACAAGAAAACTTCCAGTCTAGATTTTTTTTTTTTTCTGGTGGAAAATACCTAATGGACATTTAAAGAAGAAATAGCACTCATTTTCTACAGTCTTTTCCAGAGATTAGAAGAGAAAAGACTCCCAAGTCATTTTATGAAGGTAGAATTTTCTTAATGTATTCTAAGATATTATAAGAAAAGTAAGTGGTACTTGTCTGGCTCAGTAAAGCACTGAAGCTCTTGATCTCCAGGTCATGATTTCAAGCCTCATGTTGGGCATATAGCCTACATAAAAAGCAAAATACAGGCCCAGATCCCTCATGAACAAAGATATAAAGGTTCTTGTCAAAATTAGTAACTTAAATCCACAGCCACTTTGCAAAGCGGTTTGACACTTTCTTATATGGTTAAACGTACATTTATCATGTGATCCTGGAATTTCCCTTTTAGAAATATGAAAGCTTTGGTCACAGATGTATCAGTATGCAAATGTCTATAGTAGCTTTATTTATAATCACCAGTAACTGGAAACCCACCAGATCTCCTTTAACCAGTTATAAATAAGCATCCCTGCAGTGGCATAGCACTCACCGATAAAGAATGAAGTATCAGTTCCTAGAACACTATTGACTCTCACATGTATTTAGGTGAGAGGATCTACACTCAGAAAGCTACCTGTTGTATGACACTGTGGGACAGGAGGAACTCTAGAGGAATGGGCTGACTGGAGGTAAATCAGGACATTCTGGCAGTGATGGAGCTCTTTTCTGAGAGGCTATGATGGTCAGTATAATGACTTTGTGAGTTTGTCAGAACTCACAGAGTAAAAATCACATGTTATGTGACTAAAACAATGCTGACATCACTGGTGCCCAGGGGCACAGTGTCAGAGATGAGCAGGGGCACGGGGGCAGAGGTTGGGGAGGGGGCAGGGCAGGGAGGCCCCACCTGACCCTGCTTAGGGCCTGGTTCTCTCTGCAGCTCCTGGTGGGTGAGGACAGTGGTGTGCTCCTGTGTGACAAGGACTCTAGCAGGTGCAAGGCTGGCTTCACTGGCGGCAGGGCTCCTGGATGGCAGGACATGCCTGCCAGCAGATAGGGCAGCCAGCTGGGGGTCTTACTCAGCAAGGGGGACAGTGGCAGCAGACGAATTTGAGGCCTGGCTCCTCCATGGGTGTGGGGCTCTGAGTAAAACTTACTGCAAAATTTTAAAAATAGATGAAACAAGACTTGAAGAGAATTTGGACTCAACCCATAAGCATGATGAGGGGTGTGAAGAAGAAAGGAGCTAACCTGAATAACTGTGGAAAACTCTTTAATTGGCTGTTACAGGGCTAATGACTGTGAACTCTGCTCAAACCCTGTTTCAGTAGTTAGACTTGTTCACAGAGCTGACTGTTTTGCATTGAAACAAAGGCAGTGTTTGAGACTCAGGAGTGGGGACGAACAGATAGAAGGGGATATCTATCAAGCAATAGATAATTGCTTGAACTCATGGCTGCAGGATGGCCTAAGTTGTTGTTAAGAAAATGAAGCCTGCTGCTTTATTTGAACTCAGTTGTATTACTGGAAATGGGTACATAATTAATGAACTTTATGACATCAGTGATATGCATTGAACCAAGGGGAGATTATGTATCAACAAACTGGTAAGAAAGAGAACTGCGTTTTAAAGGGAAAAATTGGAATATAAATTCAAAGCAGCCAGGGATGTGGCAAGCTGTCAGGAATTTGCTGAGATCTTGAAGTGTTTGGTCTTTGTCAGGACATGATGCTAGGTGTCACAAAAAGTTGGGTATGATTGTCTCAGATAATGAGTGATAGTGAGGTCATAGCTCATGGATTATAAATATACAGAAATATGATTTCTGGGAAATTTTTATTTAAAAATTGCCAATTCTGCAACAGCACAGATATTTTGGCTAAAGATATGGAAGCATGTTTCCTTTCAGTTGGCCGAACAGAATGAGAACAGTAGCCAATGGAAATTATATTTTCTTTTTCATGTACAAGGTAAACTGACCCTGGATTCCTCTTCAGTGCTCACCCTAACCACCACCTGTGCTACATAGTGTCATAGTGCAGAAGTTGGAGTTCACGAGTGCAATGCTGCCTTACTGATTGATTTTGGGGACAGTATAGTTCTGATCCACGATCTCTGAGACTTTGTTGACCGTCACTTCTTATCTTATACATCCTGAGTTAGTCACAGTTTCAGTGTTTCCCAGGCTCACTCTTCTAGGAACTGATACTACTGTGTCTGACATGTCTATCAAAAGTATCAGACTGAATTTCAGGAACTAACATGCACACGCGCTATTTCCAGGTAAGGAGATAAAATATATACATGACATTTCCAGTTAAGTTAAAAGACTGTTTTGTGACAGTCTTTATTGATAATGATACTGAATCCAAGTCATTTTGTATGGATATAAAAATATGAAGAGAAACTGCCCACTAGTGTCATTGCAGATTAACTTCATTTTGGAAAAACATGGCATATCTTTTAAAGTCTAATTTATCATGGTTAAGGAAACAGGCACTTTAAATATCTGGCTTTTGTCATAGCTTTTTCTATCCATTACTTGCCTTATGTGATTTTTCAAAAGAGACTTCTATAGGGAAAGGAGATTCATTTATTAAAAAAAATTTTAAAAATTAAAAAAAAAATTGAGAGAGCACATGAGTGGCGAGAACGAGAAAGAGATAATCTCAAGCAGGCTCCACATTCAACACCCAGCCCTACATGGGGCTTGATCCCATGACCCTGAGAATGTGACCTGAGCTGAAATCAGGAGTTGGGCGCTTTACCCAACTGAGACACCCAGGCGCCTCCGGAAAAGAGATTTAAAACCTCATACATTGAGTCCTCAGTATGAAATAAATACCTTTCATCAATGCCTTTTTTTTTCTTGGGAAATATTTCTTTATATTGATCCATATATACCATATGCTTAAATTTGCCTGGAATGAAATTCTCCAGCATAGATGAGTAAAGCAATACTGACATACATTGTTCTGTACTTACATAAAAACATCTTTTCTTCTGGATCCTCTCACAGTCTAAGTTCAATAAGAGTAGTTCTGGTCACAACATATGTTGGTCATCATTTCAGAATTTACTAAAGCAACATTCAACTTTATCCTTTATCCTCCCTTATTGGAGATTAGTACAGTAGCCTTCTTTTTTCCAGCTATTCTGACTTCACAGAAGGCATCATTGTGCTAAATTAGAAATGTAGTCTTTATGAAGATGAACTGGAAAGTAAAATTTTAAATACAATATGTTAGAAGTTTGTTTTAATCTCTGTCTAAAAGATAATTAGACAAGAGAAGCCTGGGTGACTCGGTTAAGCATCTGCCTTCAGCTCAGGTCATGATCTCAGCATCCTGGGGTAGATCCCCGCATTGGGCTCCCTGCTTGGTGGGAGCCTGCTTCTCCCTCTGCCTGCTGCTCCCCCTGCTTGTGTGCTCGCTTGCTCTCTCTCAAATAAATAAATAAATAAATAAATAAATAAAAATTTTTACCAAAAAAAGAAAATAACTAGACACGATTCTTTTCTATCTTTAAAAATATCCATTACTGTAGCATAGAACTCAACATAAACATGCTAAATTTTTATAGAAGATAAAACTTCTCATTTTTTATGTGCTGATCTTTATATTTTCATGATTATGTTTCCATAAACTTCTGTGGTTTATGGTTTTTTTTATGTCTTCTCCATCACAGAATTTCGAATCTATAAGTTAGTGCCCTTTCCACCCTCACCTCCAACACATGCACAGACTAAAACAGGAAAATAAATACATGATGAGAACAAGTTTCAGAAATGCCATTTTGAAGCACTTTGTGATTCATAACCCCTGCTGGCATCCACCAGATGAGCTAAAACAAATATGTGTGGTTAACCCCTGTCATGACTTGGGAACAGGTAGTAGTTTATAACTCATATGTTTCATCAGCCCCTTCAGTGCTCCAATAAAACTGACTGTATAAGTTACCCAGTTAAAATTTTCTTTTTGCTAATTTTTTTCTGCACAGAGTGATGATAGTAGCAGGAGTTTGTTAAACTATAAGAGGTAGTGCTTCTGACATCCCCCCAAACTGGACATCTCAAATCTTCCAGGAAAAGTAGATAGACCTCAAAAGACTCTCAGAATCTACTTATGCTTTGCTGTCATTTCTTAGTCCCCATGGTGGGAACTGTTCCCAGAGACAGGTGGTTATAAAACTGTTGGTTCAAAGCTATTCAGAACTGGACTAGCAATTTCATAATAATGGTAGGATTTTAAACTAGCGTTACTGAGAAACATCACTAATTTCAGCCATCTTAGTTATAAATGCTCTGAAGAACTTCATCATTTGTTCAAAGCAGAATCTTCCCTAGTGACACCATCAAATGATGAAACAGACACTGAGAATTCAGTGTGGAAGGGAAAAGAACATTAGGTGTGAGACTGACCTAAGGGGGAATTTCCCTTTGTGTGAGGATATGTACGTGGTGAAGACTCAGGTGAGTGATAGTGGATGCAGAGGCAAAAGGAAAACAAAGTAAAGACAAATTGGTAAAAACAATGGGATAGAAACTACAAGTGGTTTCACAGTGCTAAGTAAATAGGAAACATACTTCACTTGTGAGAGTGACTGTTGTTTCTGAAAGAAGCAAGTGAGAGGTGAAATGAATAGGCATAAGGAGTTCAGAGCTCTAGTGGACTGTCGGGGTTTAAAAATAATGACTGGGTAAGGTGATACCGTTTTTCTATTGTCGTGCTTTTTTTTCCTTTTTTTTTTTTTTTAAGATTTTATTTATTTGACAGAGAGAGAGACAGTGAGAGGGAATACAAGCAGGAGGAGTGGGAGAGAGAGAGGGATAAGCAGACTTCCCATAGAGGAGGGAGCCCAATGTAGGGCTCAGTCCCAGGACCCTGGGATCATGAACTGAGCTGAAGGCAGATGCTTAACAACTGAGCCACCCAGCTGCCCCTGTCGTGTTTTTTAAGGGAGAGGTGTCCAACTCTGTTTTGTTTTCCAAGCTTGCCTTAAAAGCCTTCACATTATCCTTTTTAAAGTTTTTCTTCCGGTAAGAGAAGGACAGCCCTGTCACCGAGTGCTTTCCTGGGAGACTCTTCATAGACCCTATACCTGTAAGGTCCCCTACTTAGGAATTTGATGCCGTGGTATGATTATTAATGAGATTTTATCTAGACCTTTTTAATAGGACTCTAATTGTAAGCTTTATTTCACCCTTTAATGCCCTGTGTAGTGATTACAAGGAACCTTTGATTCTCCTCTGTAGTGTGCATAGCTGAGTGTCCTGAGACAAGGATCAAATGTGGAACAGTATTTAAATGTGTTTTCTTGTGTTAATACACAGGTGCTAGGAATGAGGTAAAAGCAGAGATGCTCCTCACTGAGGAGGAATAACTTTTATAATAACAAGTTGAGTACATTCTTCACATTTTTGCCCCACAAACAAATGGTAAAAATGCAATGGGATTTTCAAATGTTAAATAAAACACCAGCGTTCAGACCATTGCTTCAGAGCTAAAGGAAATTGTTATTGTGGAAATATAAGGTCATACTAGAAGAATGCAACTGTTCAGCCAGAGGTTCCAGAGAATAACCATTATTGCTGTTTTCCTTTAAAGTTCTCCAGGCTTAACGCTTTATGGACAGTGGTATATTCCCTATCATCCCACAGTTTACCCATTGGCGTAGTGTTCATCTGTCCTCCACACATGGAGGAGTGGATGGACAGTTGGCATGCCTCTAGTTTCCATCAACACAGACCCTGGAAACTCATGGTTAAGCCCTCATTTTCCGCAGCCTTGAGCATCCCAGTCACCATCATGTCCTCCGACTTCTGCCTCCTGAGTAGGCCTCAGGTTTCTCTCCGTTCATGCCCACCACACATCTCCAGGCTGCAACGATCTCTCCCCTGAAACACTGGGTCTTCACTGCCTGGCCCTTAGGGTGATGGCAGTCAACACACAGTGACACGTATGAGCCCACTTACTGCATGCGCCAGGTGCTCACTTGGTAAGGGAGGTGTGTTTGTGTATTAGTTTTCTAGGTCTGTGGTAGAAATGATGATATGATTAGTCCCTTAATGTGTCACAGATGTGTATTGTCATTGTGTGGTGGTCAGCAGTCTAACAGGGCAGTGTCAGCATGGCCACACATCCTTGTCACTCTTGCGGCTCCTCTGGTAGCCAGTGCTCCTGGCTTGTGGCAGCATTGGGCCAGGCTTTATCTCTGTCTTCACATGGCTGTCTCAGTGTGCTTGCTTTCCTCCTCTTCTCTACAAGAAAACTGGACACTGATTTTACAGAACTCCCTAAACTAGGATGTTCTGATCTTGAGATCCTTAGCTTACTTATATCGGTAAAAACCAGTTTTTCTAACAAGGTTACAATGGAAGATTGCAGGGGACGGTAACATTTTCATAGGTCCAACAGCTAATTAAGTGGTGATAACTTATCTTTGTATTCAGGTTTGACAATCTAACATTGGATGGTTGAAATACCTTTTACGAGTTAGACAAGATGGTGGAGAATTAGGAGGAGGCGCCTTTTCAACCTGTACCCTAAAGTGAGCTGATTACCTACCAAAGAACTCCGATCACCCATGAAATCAGCCTGAGATCAGAATTATACACGTCTGGATCTCTACGCGGGCAGAAGACACCAGTGGGCAGGTAAAGCAGAGTGGGAGCATCAGACTGGTATCGGAAGATAAACAAGAGGGGGAGGGAACCACCAGAAGTGACCCATTGGAAAGTAATACCCCAATAGAGAGTGCCCTGGGACTGGGGACTAGCACTAACTTGGAGTCTGGTTGAAAGCACTCAAAAAGAGCAAAGGATCATGGGGGGAAATTGGGGGAATCGGGGTGGTTAGGGACAGGGGCTTAAGTCCCCAGAACAAGGACAACCACCCCTGGTGCTGAACCAGAGACAGTATGGCGAAGAAACCAGGTCTTGGTCTCTGAGCTGCGAGCACATCTGAAAGTGCATGGGGTGCAGCACCCGTGAGGGGCTAGGAACCTCACCAGCCAGTAGAAACACAACCTTTTTGTACTCCCAACGCACGCACTGCACCGCGCTATCAGAGCCTGAGTCGCGCCCCACACCCTCCCCTGAGAGATGCGTGGGAGTGCAAGCCCGGCACTCTCAGACCCGGAAAGTCTAGGCACTCCCAGCCCGGGCCAGCGGGGAAATCTCAGTGTGCTATCGCTGCCTGGGACCTCTCTGGCGGTCTGGAGCTGCCCAGACAACCACCACTATTGTGGTTTTGGGTACAAGCAGGAGTTCCTGTGTCCCCAGGGACCACGACTCGGAATGTGCTCTGCCAGTGGCCAACGGGGAATTTATGTGCTCTGCAGCACATAAAAAAGAGGGGAACAGACTGAGGCTTCTCTCTGAGAGGGAGGTCTGGGTGCAGTTTGCTTTCCTCTAAACCTCTAAAAAACTTCAAAACCTGTCAAGGCAATAGAAAACAAATGAACAGACAAACATAAAAACCTCCAGAGAACAAAAGCCTGAAAAACCAGTTTCCTTGGAGCCCACCCCCTTGAGGGGGGCGGGAGGACTTAACTCAGGAAACACTGCCTGAAAACCCATGTGGGAGGCCCCTCCTCCAGAAAGCCAACTGGGGAAAAAATAAATAAATAAATAAATAAATAATAAAAGAGAACAACCACCACTACTTCATAGATACAACTGTTATTTTTAATTAGTTTCCACTATTCTGGTTCATTTTTTAAAAATTTTTTATATAGATAATTTTTTAGCCTATTTACCATCACAGTGAGATGTCCAGTACATCAAATTCCATAATAACCTTTTAACCTGAACTTTTTGATACCTATACCCATGTTTTTCTTTTGCTTTTCAATTTTTTCAATTTTTTTAAATTTTAGTTTAGTTTAGTTCACTTATTTTTATTTTATTTTTTAATATTCATATAAAGTTAAACTTCAAGGTAATCCCCTTTCCCCAATCAATGCTACCCCTATAGGTAAACCAATTTTTAATCCCCCTTTATCTTAGGAAAGTTGAGTCCTTTAACAAAGAGATCAAGATACATCCAGGAAGAATTAAAATAACCTTCCTTGCCCACACTGAGAATTTATAAGCACTCTTCCATCTTTTTTTTTCCACCAGTGTTTCTGGGTATTTGTATTTGTCTTGGTTGTATATAAACCTTATACTTGGGATTCTTTTTGATGAGGTTCTTTTTTTGTTTGTTTGTTTTGACTTTATATATATATATTTCTTCACTTGTCATATATTTTATCAGTCTTTTTGTTTGTCTGTTTTTGTTTGCATACTTCATAAATCTTACATTGGGGCCCATTTGGGGTGAGCCTTCTCTTTTATCTTTTTTTTTTCCTGTATCTCTCTCTCTCTTTTTTTTCTTTTTTCTCTCTTTCTTTTTTTCTTTCCTTTGGGTGGGGACTCTTGATTGCTCAGAAGTGTTCCAGGGTGCCCTTGACTGCACCACAGTCGATACATCCAGCTACATCCGTTCAGCTACCTCTCACCAAAATGACTAGGAGGAAGAATGCCCAAAAGAAGAAAAATTCAGAGGATGGGCCTTCTGAAACAGAGCTAATGGCTACTGACATAGACAATATGTTGGAAAGGGAATTCGGGCTAACAATTATCCAGGCAATAGCTAGGTTGGAGAAAGCTATGGATGACCAAACGGAATTGATTAGGGCAGAACTAAAAGCCACCAGGGATTATGTTCACAATGCTCTCAATGAGTTCCAATCTAACCTAAATTCCCTAAAAGCTAGGGTAACTGAGACAGAAGGTAGAACTAGTGATCTGGAAGACAAACAGATAGAGAGAAAGGATCAGGAGGAAGCCTGGAACAAATAGCTTAGAAGTGACGAAAACAGAATTAAGGAAATAAATGATGCCATGAAATGTTCCAACATCAGAATTATTGGAATCCCTGAAGGGGAGGAGAAAGAAAGAAGTCTAGAAGATATAGTGGAACAAGTTCTCCATGAAAATTTTCCCAATCTCGCGAATTGAACCAGTGTTCATGGACTAGAGGCAGAACGGTCTCCCCCCAAGATTATAGATTCTCAAAAGTCCTTGAGACACCTGATAGTAAGAATGAGGAATTATAATTGTAGAGAGACTCTCTTGAAGGCAGCTAGGACAAAGAAGCTCCTAACATACAGAGGAAAGCCCATAAGAATAATGTCAAATGTGTCCACAGAGACCTGGCAAGCCAGAAAGGGCTGGCAAGATACATTCAGGGCACTAAATGAGAAGAACATGAAGCCAAGAATACTTGTCCAGCAAGACTGACATTCAAAACAGATGGAGAGATAAATTTCCAAGACTGGCAAGGCTTAAAAGATTATGCGACCACCAAGCCAACACTGCAGGGAATATTAAGGGGGATTCTATAAAACAGGAAAAATCCAAAGCATATCATTGAACAGAAATATAGAGACAATCTACAGAAAGAAAGACTTCAAAGGTAACACAATGTCAATAAAAAGGTATCTATCAATAATCACTCTCAATGTGAATGGCCTAAATGCACCCATAAAATGACACAGGGTTGCAGATTGGATAAAATGACAGGACCCATCCATATGTTGTCTACAAGAGACCCATTTCGAAACTAAGGATACACCCAGACTGAAAGTGAAGGGATGGAGAAGCATCTTTTATGCCAATGG
Source organism: Mellivora capensis (assembly GCA_004024625.1). Taxonomy (NCBI): domain Eukaryota; kingdom Metazoa; phylum Chordata; class Mammalia; order Carnivora; family Mustelidae; genus Mellivora; species Mellivora capensis. The sequence continues at coordinate 127,407 of PISX010003715.1, forward strand.
GCCTCAAAAGAAGGTCGGGGTAGCGATTCTCATATCAGATAAATTAGATTTTAAACTAAAGACTGTAGTCAGAAATACAGAAAGGCACTACATCATTCTTAAAGGGGACTATCCACCAAGATGATCTAACAATTGTAAATATCTATGCCCCCAATATGGGAGCAGCCAATTACATAAGAAAACTATTAATCAAGATAAAGAGTCATATTGATATGAATACATTAATAGTAGGAGATCTTAACACGCCTCTCTCAGTAATAGATCATCCAAGCAGAAAATCAGTAAAGAAACAAGAGCATTGAATGACATTGGATCAGATGGACCTCAAAGATATATACAGAACATTCCACCCTAAAACAACAGAATACTCATTCTTCTCAAGTGCACACGGAACCTTTCCCAGAATAGACCACATACTGGGTCACAAATCAGGACTCAGCTGGTACCAAAAGACTGAGATTATTCCCTGCATATTATATTCTCAGATCACAATGCTTTGAAACTGGAGCTCAACCACAAGGAAAAGTTTGGAAGGAACTCAAACACCTGGAAGCTAAAGATCACCTTGCTTAAGAATGCTTGGATCAACCAGGAGATCAAAGAAGAACTTAAACAATTCATGGAAACCAATGAGAATGAAGGCACTTCGGTCCAAAACCTATGGGATACAGCAAAGGCGGTCCTAAGGGGGAAATACATAGCCATCCAAGCCTCCCTCAAAAAAAAATTGAAAAATCCAGAATACAGCAGCTGTCTCTACACCTTAAAGAACTGGAGAATCAACAACAAATTAAACCAACTCCACACACAAGAAGGGAAATAATCAAGATTAGAGCAGAGATCAATGAGGTAGAAACTAGAGATACAGTAGAATGTATCAATGAAACTAGAAGCTGGTTTGTTTTTTTTTTATTTGACAGAGGGATCACAAGTAGGCAGAGAGGCAGGCAGAGAGAAAGGGGGAGGCAGGCTCCCTGCTGAGCAGAGAGCCTGATGCGGGACCCAGGACCCTGAGATCATGACCTGAGACCGAAGGCAGAGGCTTAACCCACTGAGCCATCCAGGCGCCCCTAGAAGCTGGTTTTTTTAAAAAATCAATAAGATCGATAAACCATTGGCCACACTAATCCAAAAGAAAAAAGAGAAAGCTCAAATTAATAAAGTTATCAATGAAAAGGGAGAGATCACAACTAACACCAAGGAAGTAAAAACAATCATCAGAAGTTATTATCAACAGTTATATGCCAATAAGTTAAGGGACCTAGATGAAATGGATGCATTCCTGGAAAACTATAAACTCCCAGTATTGAACCAGGAAGAAAGTGATAACCTGAATAGGCCAATATCTAGTAACGAGATTGAAGCAGTTATCAAAAGCCTCCCAAAAAACAAGAGCCCAGGACCTGACGGATTCCCTGGGAAACTCTACCAAACTTTCAAAGAAGAAATAACACCTATTCTCCTGAAGCTGTTTCAAAAAATTGAAGCAGAAGGAAAACTTCCAGACTCTTTATGAATCCAGCATTACCCTGATCCCCAAACCAGGCAAAGGCCCCACCAAAAAGGAGAATTTCAGACCAATATCACTGATGAATATGGATGCTAAGATTCTCAACAAGATCCTAGCAAACAGGATCCAACAGCACATTAAAAAGATTATCCACCATGACCAGGTGGGATTCATCCCTGGCTTACAAGGATGGTTCAACATTCACAAATCAATCAATATGATAGAACAAGTCAATAAGAGAAGAGAGAAGAACCACATGGTCCTCTCAATTGATGCTGAAAAAGCATTTGACAAAATTCAGCACCTTTTCCTGATTAAAATGCTTCAAAGTATAGGGATAGGAGGAACATTCCTGAGCTTCATAAAATCTATCTATGAAAGACCCACAGGAAACATCATCCTCAATGGGAAGAAGCTCATAGTCTTCCCGTTGAGATCAGGAATACAAGGATTCCCACTCTCACCACTCTTGTTCAGCATAGTATTAGAAGTCCTAGCAACAGCAATCAGGCAACAAAGATTAATAAAAGGTATCCAAATTGGCAATGAAGAAGTCAAACTCTCTTCGCAGATGACATGATACTTTATATTGAAAACCCAAAAGTCTCCACTCCCAAAATACAAGAACTCATACAGCAATTTAGTAACGTGGCAGGATACAAAGTCAATGTACAGGAATCAGTGGCTTTCTTACACACTAACAATGAAAATACAGAAAGGGAAATTAGAGAATCAATTCCATTTATTATAGCATCAAGAACCATAAGATACCTGGGGATAAACCTAACCAAAAGGTAAAGGATCTGTACTCGAGGAACTACAGAACACTCATGAAAGAAACTGAAGAGGACACAAAAAGATGGAAGATCATTCCGTGCTCTTGGATCGGAAGAATAAACATTGTTAAAATGTCTATACAGCCTAGAGCAATCTATACTTTTAATGCCATTCTGATCAAAATTCCACCAGTATTTTTCAATGAGCTTGTGCAAATAATTCTAAAATTTGTATGGAATCAGAAGAGACCCCCGAATTGCTAAGGAATTGTTGAAAAACAAAAATAAAACTGGTGGCATCACGTTACCTGATTTCAAGCTTTACTACAAAGCTGTGATGCCCAAGACAGCATGGTACTGGCATAAAAACAGACACATAGACCAGTGGATCAGAGTAGAGAGCCCAGATATGGACCCTCAACTCTATGGTCAAATAATCTTCAACAAAGCAGGAAAAAATATACAGTGGAAAAAAGTCTCTTCAATAAATGGTGCTGGGAAAATTGGACAGCCATATGTAGAAGAATGAAACTCGACCAAAGATAAACTCAAAATGGATAAAAGACCTCAACGTGAGACAGGAATCCATCAGAATCCTAGGGGAGAACATAGGCAATAACTTCTTTGATGTCAGCCACAGCCACTTCTTTCAAGATATGTCTCCAAAGGCAAAGGAAACAAAAGTGAAAATGAACTTTTGGGACTTCATCAAGATCAAAAGCTTCGGCACAGCAAAGGAAACAGTCAACAAAACAAAGAGGCAACCCACGGAATGGGAGAAGATATTTGCAAATGACAGTACAGACAAAAGGTTGATATCCAGGATCTATAAAGAACTTCTCGAACTCAACACACACAAAAACAGATAATCATATCAAAAAATGGGCAGAAGATATGAACAGACACTTCTACATTGAAGACATACAAATGGCTATCAGACACATGAAAAAATGTTCATCATCACTAGTCGTCAGGGAGATTCAAATTAAAACCACATTGAGATACCACCTCACACCAGTTAGAATGGCCAAAATGAGCAAGACAGGAAACAACATGTGTTGGAGAGGATGTGGAGAAAGGGGAACCCTCTTACACTGTTGGTGGGAATGCAAGTTGGTGCAGCCACTTTGGAGAACAGTGTGGAGATTCCTTTAGAAATTAAAAATAGAGGGGCACCTGGGTGGCTCAGTGGGTTAAAGCTGCTGCCTTCGGCTCGGGTCATGATTTCAGGATCCTGAGATCAAGCCCTGCATTGGGCTCCTTGCTCAGTGGGGAGCCCGCTTCTCTCTGCCTCTGCCTGCCTCTCTGTCTGCTTATGATCTCTGTCTCTCTCTCTGTCAAATAAGTAAATAAAAATTAAAAAAATCTTTAAAAAAATTAAAAATAGATCTTCCCTATGACCCTGCAATTACACTACTGGGTACACTACAGTGTACAGGTGTAGTGAAAAGAAGGGCCATCTGTACCCCAATGTTTATAGCAGAAATCGCCACGGTCGCCAAACTGTGGAAAGAACCAAGATGCCCTTCAGCGGATGAATGGATAAGGAAGATGTGGTCCATATACACGATGGAGTATTTTGCCTCCATCAGAAAGGATGAATACCCAGCTTTTGTAGCAACATGGATGGGACTGGAAGAGATTATGCTGAGTGAAATAAGTCAAGCAGAGAGAGTCAATTTTCATATGGTTTCACTTATTTGTGGAGCATAACAAATAACACGGAGGACATGGGGAGATGGAGAGGAGAAGTGAGTTGAGGGAAATTGGAGGGGGAGATGAACCATGAGAGACTATGGACTCTGAACAACAACCTGAGGGTTTTGAAGTGGCAGGGGGTGGCAGGTTGGGGGAGCCAGGTTGTGGGTCTTATAGAGGGAATGCATTACATGGAGCACTGGGTGTGGTGCAAAAACAACGAATTCTGTTATGCTGAAATAAATTAATAAAAAAACACAACTCTTATGCTTGGGTTTAAACCCCACTCAGACTTATGTCTTGCCTTTAAATTCTTTAATGCCACAGAAAACTCACAATTAAATGTTCAGTATCTTCAGAGAAACAAATAACAACAAAGAAAGTACATCACCTTTGCTCTCATAGGAAGAAAAACAGGCAGGTGGGACGGCTTTATAAATTTTGGGCACTGTCCAAGATGGTGGAGGGATAGGTATGGGGAGTTGGTTGGGTAGATGCACAGAGGTGAGCCAGCTGATTAATAAATGAAGTTCATCTTTTTTCATTTGTTCTCTGACTTTGTCCCTCCCCTAAAACACTTCCAAGTGCCTTTCTAGGTATTTTCAGAATTTATTTGGGGAAGGCACAACCCTATTACAAGTAATGGCTATTCACTGGAGATTAACCCTGGTCATCAGAAATCACCTATAGATATTCTTGCTAAAAGTGTGGTGTTAGGCCTAGATATATATCACTTTCCCATTTTGCCCTTTTTTTCTCTCTCCAAGTATCTTCTTAGGTATTTTTTTCATTCATATATACATTTCTATTAATTACATTAATTACCTGTTTATCTACTTTAACCTATTTCTTACTAAAGAAGTATAAGAAAAATTAGATTTCACCAAATATCTTTGTTTCTAAATATTATAGGTTGGGATTTTCTTAGTCTTTAAAATACAGTACATAATAGTTCTTGAAATATATGATGTGAAATCACATTCTTTAAGACTGAGTAAGAAGACACTTAGATTAGTGAAATACAGGTAAACAGTTATTCATGTGGAGGGTGTCTCTGAGCCATACCGGTCATTCA